>DWAP01003121.1:0-12423 GCA_018230625.1 Heliconius eleuchia
ACAGTCGGGACCTATAAGTAATTCTTCAATCAATAAAATCTTTACCAGGAACCGCATAATTTAAATATTTTTTTTCTAATGAAAATATTAATAAATAATAATGAATTGTCCCGAGTTAGGATCGAACCCACAACCGTCGCGTTATAGTCACACCATGTGCTCCTGCGCCACGACTGCCTCAGAATCTTAAAATATAAAAAAAACACAAAAAGCTGTAAACAATACAACTTCTATTATGAAATCGGTTAAAATTCTTAGTAGAATTAAAGTAGAATAGTTCAATTACAATAGCTTAAAGCCAAGTCCGAATGCAATGAAACGCGCGGAATGTCGAAAAACGACTCAGTCGCTCTATTTAATTATTATCAATATTAATCTAACCAGCTGGTTGAAAAAAGTGTGATATGTTGTTAGATTTGGCTTGTTTATTAATATTTTCATATAATTTTTATGCCATATAAAGACAGAAATTAAAATAAAAAAAATAAGCGTCTCTTTCTAGATATCTAGGTAATTAGTTTTGTATTATTTCCTAAGTCGTCCTTGAACGTTCAGACCATATATTTTGTACCAACTTAAACTTATTTAAATTTTTACTTCTTTTTTTATGGATATAGACAAAGCAAACGAGCGTACGAGTCAAACCTGATGGTAAGTAACCTCGGCCCTGTCTAATTCCAGAGGACGCATATGTTTATTGCCGGCCTTTCAGATGGAAAAAGATGCGCTTTTTGAAAGTACCCAAGTTGTATTGGAACCTGGTAACTCTGCCGCAGGTAGGCCATTCTACATTTACGTGACGCGTGGAAGGAAGTTCGTACGAAACCGCACAGTAGTGAAGTGGCACATATCCAGATAGTGTGGATGGTATTTAAGTTTTTGTCTTACTTTGCTGTTAGAGAATTTGGAGGTGGATAACAGGTCAAACAGTTCCACAGAATAAATGCGGTAGAGAAGACGTCTCTACACAAAGTCAAAGTGTCAAGCCTTTCACAGATCATTGGGTCCCCAATGATTCGAACGGCTCTACGTATGCGATCAAATGGGTCAAGCTGATACTGAGGTGCACCAGCCCAAAGATGAGAATAGTACTCCTGAGGCCGAACCTGTACAATAAAATGATAAATATCACGTTCTATGCTCTGAGCGGGAATCAAATCCACAATGTGTAAAACACATTTCAATTTCCCATTTTGGCTTTTCGACTTTTTCAGGTTTACGTTAGGTATATAAATTATTGTAAATTCTCGGGTTCGGTAAGATAAGCCTTCTGGTTGCATTCCACCACTAACTCAAAACGAGAAGTACCTACCATTTTCTAGATTTACTTAACCATCATTTATTGTTTATTGTATTGGCAAATACTAATTTACAATGACAGTAGGTATTTGTCTTCGTAATTACCTACATATCTCCGTAAAATGAAAATGTCCAGAGTTACAAGACTTATCCGTCGGTTTACCTACTTATTATATATTTTGTAGTAAAATTTAAAAAGAAAATGCTTCAATCCACAGCCATAGATAAATTTAAAAAATCTAATATTATATACCGATTCTTCTATTAAAACAAAAGAAAAAAAGGGGCTCATAGTAAAACTAATTATTATAAAACAAAATCTACAGTGTATACAGTGCAGTGTATAAAACGTGATATAAAAAAATAAGAAACTTAACTCCAAACTAACACATTTAAAAAAAAAATTTTCGTTGAGTTAATAATAAATTAATATTTCATATAAGTGCCACAGCGTTATTTTTGTCAGCGTCATATTGCTTATGAACCTATTTGTATGCGTCGAACCTACGGCTTCCGCTGTGGAAGTTGCTATCGCTTACCTAAATATATGGATAGGTGACGATAGCTTTGTAACTGTAATATAATCTAGGTACCCTTATTATTGTAAAGCTGAATATTTTATTTGGAACGCGCTAATCTCAGGAACTACTGCTTTGGGTTGAAAAAATATTTTTCTATTTATTGAGTTATAGTATGTTTATTGACGAAGGCTATAATATAAGCCGTCACTCAACACAGAATGCCTCCAGAATTCGGGAGAAAGCGGAGCGGAAATGTCTTAATGGGAACGGAGTGTCTTAGCACTAGGTTCTCAGATCTCTCTGTCTACTCTGTTATGTGTGGAATAAAATAAAAAGAAAAAAATAATAAGTAACCTACAAAAAAATTGAAGATACTATAAAGTAAATAAATAATTTCTACGAAGATTTTTAAATCTATCTAAGTATTACTGTGAATACATTAGAATGTTATTGGGCAACATGATCCTACTATTCTACACGTTTCAATATCAGTAAAAACAAAAACTACAACTAATAGGTAATTAAATATATTTTGTGAAATCCTTGTTCCAGAAATATACTCTTATCGATTATCGTAATGTTTATGGTTGCGGTGTACAATTAATTATTGTACTTTTGTTTTTTTATTGTTATTTTGTTGTGTGGCGAAACTTAACGCCACGTTTTGGCTCGAAGCGAAAATTATTAATTATTTCATTTGCTTCAGTGGGAATCGAATTCACAACATGTCACGTTTACAGTCACATTCTTGTGCCTGGCCTCTCTCTTGTTGTGGAATTTTGTGGTGTGGTAAGACTGTAAACACAGCGGTTGCGGGCTCGATCCCCACCAGAGGGAATAATATATTTAATATTTTCATTTCTTTTCTGTGATAACCAGGCAAAGAGCTTCAACACTGCCACTGCCACTGGCGCACCAAGGCGGAAAGTGGGGCACAGAAATATCTGAATGTATTACGGAGTGACTTAACATTACAGCCTCCGCCTACCCTGCTATGTGCGGGATACAGTGTAAAACTTCCATTTTTATTTCGTATTGGGATAATATAATTATTCTATAATACAATAAAAAATAAAATGTTTTTTAATTAATAAAATAGTATCTAACTTTATTCTAAAATATTTAAGAAGTGAATGAAATAGATATTATCAAAACACGCTTTAAACCTACAAAATTCTCACCAGGCTAATAAAAAAAAGGTATCTATTAAACGACATCGAGGCAGAGGTTGCTCAAGACCACAGACGTGACAGGTGTCACTTGGGGAAGGGATTTTTTTTGTTCCTAGCCCATAGCCATACTTCTACGTGACCTGAAACACAATTTACGTAAGCTTATCACCAATGGCGTGTTAAATTTAAATTTAATACTTAAATGTGAATCACGTGTTTCCTGAACCAAAGCGAGGCGAACGGAAATCGACCAGGATGGAGGATATGTATACTTTTAAGGCAACTGTCTCCTGCACTTCCAGGGTACGACGACAGGCTAGTTGGGCTTCTTATTTTAATAAGGCGGTGCTAGGTGTTTTGTAGTGTATGCGCGTGCGCCGTTTCCTGCGTCCAAAGGAGTGCTACCAACCATTGTTCGCTTGGAGGGGATGTATGTGAGCTGAATTGATATGTCGAACTAAAAAACTTACGTTTAACTTAACTTACAACTGTTCAAATATTTTTTTTAATTTTAGTGTCCTGTTTTTTGTTATTTGGATTGATTTACGGCCTTATTATTAAGATTTTTTGTGGTAGTCTTTTATATTGACTTGGAAGATTTGATTATCTTGCTTAGCGGGTAATATTTTATTTGTAAAATTATTTTTTATTGTATAACTAAGTATTCAACCGTTATTCTTGTAATTTAGCTTGATATGTTTTAAGTTACCAAGTCTCATGTCAAATTTAATTAAAATATTAAAATACCTAAATAAATATTGTTTTTATTAAATAAATATAAATAAAAACTATTAATTAACAAATATTTCGTAATCTATCACTAACACCTTATCGGTATTTACGTTTTATACATTCGTCACAAAATGAGAAAACGAGTTAACTTCCTCGTTCTAGACATAATTGTGTATGTAAAAATATATTTGCTCTATTCAATCAGCTAAGTGTAGCTAATCATATAACTATTTCAGATGAACTTGCGTAGAAACATGTATTAAAAGAGTACACCTTCGAATACCGTGTGACCGACCTCACTTACAAGTGTTAAGGAACTCAATGGAAAACTACATCAAAGGTACTCCCGTAAAGGTACCTTACGCGTCCATCTAATGATAAATACCTAAGAATGCCTAATTGTTATTCATCTCAGCGCGTGTAGACCACGTCGCGGTGGGGAAGAGTTAATAGCCGGCGCCGCCTTCGCGCCCAGGCATATTGTACCGAGCCGTGCCCGCGAGCGCCGCTGCGCTGCCTCTGTCCACATTACGATATGGGATATTTCAAGTTATACATTTTCCATTAAAGCCGGTGGCTGGGAAGGCAAGATGTCGGCATAGCTGATTGATATAATATACGGCTGTGTCACATCGAGCCAGCTCAATCCGCCGGCGTTCGACGAGAGAAGACGAAGAACTTGAAGAAGCGATCTCCCGTAGGATCATCAACGTATCCGAACGTGCTTGCGACCGTCTGACAGCTGTCACTGCCGGACATCGACACAGTGCGCAGGCTCACATCTCCGCTACGTAGGAAAACCGAAAATCTTTATTTATAACACACACGACCATGTTCCCGTAGAGTGCGATCGCGTGTTTTTCCTTTATTCTTATTTAACAAAAAAAACGAAACGACAGAATGGCGAACGACGAGGTGCTAGGGCCGCGCAAGACGATGTTCGTATTAGTGATTGTTGTTGGATGTTTCGCCGTGCTGTGGCCCAGGATCCTGTCACCGCTCATCCTGGGCCACACCGTCGACCAACTCAAGCCGAACAAGTACGACCGGGAGGCAGGTAAAGCGGTATTTTTAACTTTAGCTCAATGTCAATATCGCTGGACTGACTAAATCTAATTATAAATACCGTCAAATTAACGCATTTTTGTCATTTGGCTATAATTATGTATGAAATTAAGCGAAGGTTTCCGTAGCTTCATAGGTGAGCGATGTTTGCTGTTCTCAAGAACGAGATATTGCTATGCAAATATGACTTGGTCCAGTTGTTGACTATAAGCATTAATGTTTACTAAAGATCTGATCGGAATGCGGTCGAACTTACTTATATAAGGGAAATATATAAATGCACAATTCTTATTACTCATCTTTGTTAATTGCGTAGATATTTTATCTAATGTTCATAGATATATTATTTTAAAATAATGAGAAAAAAAATTGTGTACCATAATTTATAGGTGTCATTATATTTAAATTTGTAAATTTTTAAACAGTTGTCCATTAAAGTGCTTTATTTTTTTTTTATGATATAAAAGTAATATGTTCCCTCAATAATAATTTGAGTTAATATTAATAAAAAAAGTAAGCACAAAAATAACATTATAATTAAAACATTTGTAAAAAAACCTTTTTTCAAATTCTTGTTATTGGTCTAATCAAATTAGTATATTTGAATTTTGTGGGATATTATTAATCTGTATTCCTCTTTTTTAAATGTTACTAGTATTTTAATACAAATTATGTTTTATATATTTTTTTATTTACTCTTAAGCTAAGGGCTAATTTTGCCTAAAAAATATTTTAGTATGGATATATTTTATTTATATAATACATAAAAAAATATGTTTCATGCCTATGTAACATACTGACAGATCTTCTTATAACTATTTTTTTTTTGTGAACAAAATGATGTCTTATATATTTAAATGTTTTTTTTTAACAATTATCTATTTAACATGTGTTTTTTATGAATATGTAAAACAGAGTATTTGATAACTAGAATGTTTAAATTGGATTTATTTTCAGAATCTTCAATTATATTATTATTAAAATATATAAATATCCTTATATATAAATATTTCTATGTGTATGTTCTAAAAAAGTCTTACTCTAGGATGCTGTGAAGTTATATTCGAAACTGATGTCGCTGTATTAGAATTGGTTAATGAAGTTTGCCATTCAGCTCTCGGAGACAGCAAGTTCTCTTCTCAATCAGCAATAGAATGTCGGAAAGCAGTAAATGATACATGTGGAGTGGATATAGCTACTTTTGTAAAACGAAATGAAAATGTTGGAAAAACAACTAAAATGATTGTTGAAAATATGAAAAATAGTAACAGTTCTTGCTTAAGACGACATTTTGGTGTACCGGTGTACAGCCTCAGCAACCATTTTGCGATCAATTCGTGGAATTTACAAGACAGTTAGTTATTTTTTTTCTTTAAGCCTGGATTTTGGATTAACAACTGACACTAATAATTAATAAATTAAATATTTATTTAGTTTGAAATGTAACTAACAATTACTGATAATAAGACATAGTTTTAAGCTTTAATATACCATATTATTTATGTTAGACATTACTATTATAGAGGCCAGTTGTGGCACAGGTGCACAAAGTGTGACTGTAAAACCTACTGGTTGTGGGTTCAATCCTCATCCGAGGAGATGAAATATTTACTTAAATTTATATTTCCATTTCGTCGCTTTGGTCTCGAGGCAAAGCGCGCGGCGTTGAGCTCTGCCACTCAACACGCAATACCTCCAGAATTCGGAAGAAAGTGGGTAACGGAGTGTCTTAACGCTAGGGTCCCTCTGCCTACCCTGCTGTTTGCGGTATACAGTGTGAAGCTGATTTATTTATTTTATTACTATTATGCTATGCTACTGAAATTATATTAATTTAATAACAAAAAAAATATATATCGAAAATTATAGTAATATTTAAAATACACTTCAAATAACCATTTTAACCTTGGATGGATTTCAAGAGGTGCAGGTTCGAGTCCGGCTACGGTAAAAATTTAGTTTGTATGTTGTGGAATTGAAAATATTTTAAAAGGTATTTTTACTTTAAAGAATACGTCATACGTTATTTTTCTAAATGCAGTCTAATTAATTATCGAGCCGTCGTCCTTGTACTCTGTCAATCATGTGCGTAGCGAAACGTCGCGACGATACTAATTTTAGTTACTAATATAATATAATATGTACAATGAAAATCTATAATATTGATGAAAAGTATATATTGCGACAAAGATATGAAAACTGGCAGTTATAAAAATTTTGCATGTGCTCGCCTCAGGTCGTTTTACGTTATACGGTTATACCTAAATGAGCCCGTAGGCTCATAAGACTAATTTTGACAAATTATTTTACGATCTTTGTAATAATAATTTAATTAAATTTATAAAAGATGTATATATTGTATTTTATATTATATAAAAATAATATAAAAAATATATTTATTTTATTCCACCAATTGGCGCGCGCGCACTGTAAAATTCGTTAAAAAATTGTTAGGTTTACAAACATGTGCTAAATTTCATAAACCTATGTATGTATGTGTGTACATTTCTTCAGAAATTAATACAAAAAAAAAGAAACGAAAACTTACACCAAGATGATTCTTTTTTATTTAAATCAGCTATACTCCCAATATATCCAGGGTCTTCTGGATGGATAAATGTATAAAATAAGTATTTTCACAGTTTTTTCTTTCAAATATATATTTTTTAACAAGTTTTTATTAGGCCAAGGTAAGTAGTAACTATGTTATAAAATCTTAGAATTCTTCGTCATTTGTTGTATTTTCAAAAAACTTGGCAATTATATGTAGATTTGACGACAATATAATATTGTGGTACCATCGACCTGTTCTGATGATGGATTTGGGAGATGGCTTGTGAAACCTTGGACTGCCTACTAGTAAACATAACGAATTTATGCTGATTATCTCGTCTTATTAATGTGTTCTATAGAAATAAGCGTGCCTTTTTTAGATTTATAAAGTATCAATTTAATACTTATAAATAAATTTTTAATTCCTACTCTGTCTTAGTGACTAAGAACTGCTGATATACGAGATATGTGTGTATACACTGACCGTATTGAATAACACATGTTCTAGATACTCCCAATATATTTAGTTCAAGGGCAACTGCATTATACGAATTAGTTAATACAAATTTATTTTGCCTACTTTTGCATATAAAGTTTAGCCTTTTATGGCTGATTGCTTGGCTGTTAAAATTTTTATTAGCAATTAACAAGACAGTAAATTAAATATGGGACGGATTGTAATAAAAATAAAATATTTATACTTGTTTTAGTCAGATTTTCCTAAGTGTGGAATAACACTTTAAAAATTATGAAATAAAATGTTTTTAAATATTTATCATAAGGCATAAGCGTGGCCCGTAAACGTGGCAGGTGGAGGGTTCGAGGTAAACAAATATTTTATATATTCCTTTCCTCGCTCGGGTAACGAGCCGAAGCGCGACGCGAATAATTTGCAGAAAAGTAGGGTACGTGAGTGGTTTAATGGGAATGGAATGTCTTATCACTAACTTCCCAAGTTACCTCAGCCTACCCTGCTATCTGCGAGATGAAGAATGACTATGCAACAGAGTCTGTACTAAAATATATTTTGTATTTCCATTAATACAGATAAGGCACAAATGCCATAAAATAATTAACAGTCTGTTAGATTCTCAATTAGTTTATGACATTCAAAGTCTCTTATGTACATATGATTACGAAAGTACAAAAAATAATATAGGACATGAAAATTAAATGGAATGTTTCGAGGTCGCTTTTTTTAGGATTTCGTCCCCCCCAAGAAAAAACGGAACTCTTATAGCACCACTTCGTTGTCTGTCTATTAAGACCCTTTTTCTTAAGAACTAGTCGAGGTACCGAGCTGAATTTATTAAAGTATCCAGATCTTAAGTGGGGTACAGAAAAATTTAACTTCTAAGTCAACGAGATGAAAATTATAAAATGAGTACAGATCCCCCAGTGGGCGAGTACAACTCGAACTTGACTAGTTCTTTCAGAAATATTTTTATAGTACAAAAATTAATAATTTCTGTAATATAAAGCTTCATTATTCGCACAGTGTTATCGTAAAGTTCCTGTATGACCTCATTTCAATATTTTTGAACATGTGTTCTTTTTTTGTATATTTTATCCACAAGTATTGGGCTTAAGCCCAAAAAAATAAAGTTCTTAAGAACTTTATTTTTTTTATCTCTAGGAATATGCCATGTGTTTAGAATATTGTTTATATTACGCTACGAATATGACGTAATTGTAATGGCGACTCAGACAATTAACGTCACTAACGGCCCAATGGATCCCGCGGGAATTAAGAAATAATAAGTAGCCCTAGCTATGTTGCTCCTAAATATAAATCAGGTTTTGGTGTCCCGGAGTTTAGCCTGGACAGACAGAAAAAAAATTCAAATTGTTTGTATTTTAATACCGTGTATATAAAATCACAAACAGTTCAAGTTTATACATATATGTATGTATATTGTATTTGTTTTCTAATTACGTTTGATATTTGAAAAGGAAATAAGATTATTTTGACAAGATTTCCAAAAAATGAAATCAAAATCGATGTAGATATTTATTTGCACTAATCAAATTAATAGATCACACTGAGTAGGCTGACAGATGCAATACCTTTGCCATATCTAGATATAACGTTACCTATTATTGTGACAGCTGCATCCGAAGGCTTAGATTAATTAATTTTAAACGTATAATTATCATATATATTTGATGTAACTACAGGCAATTTAATGCGAAATAAGAAATATGAGTATTATAATTTTTTATTTCATTTTATTAGAAATCAACGTCGTGTTTACCATAATATTTCTTAATTTAAAGTAGGTATATCCTTTACAAACCTATAACATATATTCACTTAACAATTATATTGTTTTTAAACCGCAGCAAATGAAACTGACACTGGTTCAAATTAAAAATTGACAAGAACTTTCTATAATATAAAAAATATTACGTTTTTTTAGTGAAGTTTAAAAATATATTTCGTTCTAAAAATATATTTTCGTAATATGAACTTATTCAGCTTTATGCTGTATTCCGCACATAATAACTGGGAACCTGGGAACTTAATGTTAGGACCCGTTTCAATTAAGACACTCCGGTTCTAACTTTCCATCGAATTCTGGAGGCATTGCGTATTAAGTGGCCGAACTCAACACCGCGCATATGCTGAAATATTTAATATTTCACTTCTTTTAGTGGGAATCGAATTCATGTTCTGCCGCTCAACACTCTCTGCTTCCAGAATTCGACCGAAACGGACAACGAAGTGTCTCAACAATAAGTTCAAAGGTCGCCTCTGCCCACCTTAATATGTACGCAGTACATCGTAAATAAAAAAAATTGACTGACTAAATTGAGTGATTGACAAAGATACGTACAACATATTCGAAATCACTAGATTTAGTAAGAAGGAACAATATGTAAGATTTTTTTTGGAATCCCAGCCAGAATACAAAAAGATAAGGAATACATGAATATTTTTTCTGTGGTGGTTTATTTATTTTAAAAACCAATCAGAAGACTTAAGAATTAGCTTTTAAAAACATTGATTTTAAAGCGTCGGCGTTCTATTATTTATATTACTTGAAACAGATAATAATTGTACTACAATATCTTCACAATTCCTAGATTTCTTTCAACATTTTAAAACAAATAAAAAACTATTTTTCAAAACCAAATTGACCGGTGGTTTCTAATTTTCAACTGGCACAAGCACAAACGATGAGATACGGTGACATCATGTTTGTCAATTGTCTAATAGATTGTGTTGTAAATGCAAATACGAGTACAGCTTTCACAACGGAGCTACGTATGTATGTATGTATGTATGTACGTACGTAACTCGTTTTAAGTGGCCTCTATACTTGGTAATATTAGAACAAAAGTTTTAAAGTCCCATTGTCACTTGTTAAGGTCATTTCGTTGGGTGGTTAAAGTATGAGAGGTAGCGGTTTGTTTCGCCATTTTAACAAAACATATTCAAAATATTAAATATTTCTTTGAAGCTTAGTTTAAATATTAAATTCACAAAACACTGCCTTATTCTTAAGATATTACGTGTTGAGTGACAGAACTCAACGCCGAGCTTTATCTGCCACAGTAGAAATGAAATTATTATAAATATAATCTTTTCCCTAAGTGGAAATCGAATCCGCAACAATTACGTTTACAATCACACTGTTCCACTGTGTCACAGTCGGTTATTCCATTGAAAATGTGTCGCACTTTATCTCGGATTGGGAAATATCCTTTCTTGTTGTTTTATATGTATTTTTGTGTATTTTTCTTGTTACTTAATTTTTAACCAACTTCGTTTCAAATGTAAAATGACGACATTGAAACTAAAAGCACAGCATCTATAAAAGCTTTAATTATTATTATTTCCTTAAAATAACCTCTAATTTTTAAATGTGTATTTCACAATGCGTAGAGTAGTTACGCTATCTTATCCTTCCAACATAGCAATCAGAAAGAATTTAGTGTCAAAACATTCCGTTCTTCCCATTCTCTTAAATAGAATGGAATTATTTCGTCCTAAATTGATGTAGTTAAACCCAACACCATCTTTCAAGTCCAAACTTTCGACTCACCGAAACGAGGATATGAAAATAATTTAAAATATTCTCATCTCCTCGATAAGGGATTCGAACAGACAACCGTCACGCTTGTAACTATTAATACAGTAGGTACTAAAAAAGTAAATAACATGGCAAATCTTCAAGTGGAAATAACTGGTTAAGTTTATCTCTTGTTTAAATTCACGCTAACGGCGGGTACTTGTATTTTTTTCCGCATACCGCTAATGACAGCTAAACATTCTACGTGAAATGTCACTTAAGTCGTGTTGAAAGGATGATGACTGAAGAATTTACATAAACAATTTACTTTGAAATTTGGTACCGATTCTCCAATGTTAGTTGTAATTTGGTTAGTTTAAATAGTTTTCGGGCTTTTTAAAGTAAAATTACATTACAGGAGTTATTAAAGTAAAATAAAAGAGTTCGTTATTTTGATTAAAGTAACATTACCGATAACGCCTTTATATAAAAATTTGCATTAGTTACTACTACTTAATATGAATATGACACAACATATTCAGACATTCTGAGTGTCCGTTGTAACTGGCCGCATGTACGGAGGGTTACATCGAAACGTGACGGAATCATCACGTTTATTGTTTTATTTATACTTTATAGCCGTTTCTTTAAATCAATGGTTCTCAACCAGTGGTCCGCGGACCACCAGTGGTTCGCAGAGGCCTAAATATGGTCCGCGAACGATTTTAATTTTATGACAGGGGATGGAGAGGCGAAGTTTCTGTTTAATTATCACAGTAAATTTTTACTATACCAACATGCATAGTGGTCCCTGCTGCGAATGATATAAAAGTGGTCCTTGATCAAGAAAAGTTTTGGAACCCCTGCTTTAAATAGACTATCCGACATAAAATGTTTTTGTTTTTTATTCAAATTTGAAGCCGTAGCTCCTGAAATAACATATAATTAAGTAGACGACCTGTTTAAACAGTAGCTTTACTCGTTTTTGTTATTATTATAATGTATTTTATAAGTTGGGAACGGAGTGTCTTAACACTAGGTTCCCTCTGCCTACCCTGCTGTGTG
>DWAP01003122.1:0-12423 GCA_018230625.1 Heliconius eleuchia
ACTCGAGGAGATGAAATATTTACTTAAATTTATATTTCCATTTTTTCGCTCTGGTTTAGGTTTCCTCTGCCTACCCTGCTGTGTGCGGGATATAGCGTGAATCTAAAAATGTAATATTATTTTTACATCCGATATGGATGTAAAAATAATATTATATTTTTATCTTGTTGTAATAATATTATGGATGTAAAAATAATACTATATTTTTATCTTGTTGTAATAATATTATGGATGTAAAAATAATACTATATTTTTATCTTGTTGTAATAATATTATGGATGTAAAAATAATATTGTATTTATATCGTATCTTGATCCTTAATATGCCTAATTTGTACTTTTAAAAATCCTACACCCCACGTACTGTATTCTGGATATTATTACTAAAAACAACATTTATATATATTTAAAACGATTTCCACCCATTTCTAGACTGAGAAAAACGCAGCTTCATCTGCAAAAAAACTCGGTCTTCCAGAGTATTATACGCGTCGAGTATAACAAAGGACTTTTATGGTAACGAGTGTTATTTTTCAAGGAGGCAGGTCCATTACCTGTGTTCAATTACCGCTCATACTAATTAATTAAGGGAAAGGAGGAAAATATTTTTGTTGTACTCCGAAATTTTCTTTAGTTTAATATATGAACTGGCTGGCGGAATTCAACGCTGTGCTCTGCCTTGCGGAAGAGCGAGGAAATGAAAATAATTCTCTGCCCAGGGTGGAACTCACAACTGTCTCACAATATAAACATATTGAACGCTGTACCCCTCCGCTACGACGACATCTTTATAATAACTTTTTTTTTTATAGTTTTTTTTATAGATTTGAGGCCGTCCGTGGCGCAATTGTATGTGACCGTAAACACGATGATTGTAGCTAGTCGACAAACGTGGCGTTGAGTTCCGCAACTGCAATGTCTCGAACACACGTAATATCTCGAAAAGTTAGATATAATACAATGAATTTCAGTATTTTAAATATGATTTTTATTGTATTGAATTTAAAAAAGACATAATTTAACGATTTTCAGTAATTACAGTTTACATATTTACCGTTCAAATGACATACCCAATAGTAAAGTGCCAAAGCCTTTTAATGATGCTCTTTTAAAAAACTTTTTAAATATCTTAATAAGAAACTTGGGTCCTTTAAGCTTTCAACAACAGCCTTAGGACAATTCATTTGGCTGGGCAAAGTAATTTTTTCTCCAGATAGCCTCCTAAATAAATCTTACGTAAAAGGGTTCATGAGGTTTAGACGATATATATACATACGTGTGTAGGTATGTAAGTGTATGCCTTAATCAGATGGTCCAAAAGTTTTTTCTGTCTTAGTATGTTTTGTATAAGCAAATAAATATAAATTGTTAGTGTTTTACCACTTTTTAGTACCGTTTTCATGTTCTCGCTCTGATAACGTGGCAACGGCTCGTGACGTTGTGCTTCGCCACTCAAACAATGCCTCACGAATTCGACGAAAAGTGGCGAAAGGAAATATCTTAATGGAGAACGGAGTGTCTTAACTAAGTTCCCAGGTTCCTTCTGCACGCTAAAGAAGAGTACCGTTTAATTTCGTGGCCTAATATGAAATGGCTTTAAAATATATAGATTCCTTATCTTTACAAGATATACACAGCAACAGCGTCACGTATTAAATAATATAATTAATTCTTTCCCCTGAGTGGGAATCAAACCCACGACTATCAGGCACCCTGCCACTTCGTAACGCCGGCCTCGCTTAAAAGAGATACTTAAAATTAAAAATGTACAGCTTAGAAGATATACATACATGTACGTTTTAATTAAACCTCGAGTGATTTTTTTGCTGTAATATATTTTTACACAAGAACTTTACAGATTGAAATTTCTTCATAGGGATAAACAAAATTCTGCTTCAATGTTGCGCAGGTGGCAATTATATGCTAGTAATCTGAAGCTAGAACGCAATGTAGTGGGTTCAAACCTGTTAAAAAATTATGATAGGGAGAATGAATTATTTTCATTTTCTTGGTCTTGATAACAAGACTAACCGAGGCGTTAACGCCTTGGTTAGTCTTGTTATCAAGACCAAGAGAACTTAAGTTCTGTTGTGATTTGTTATTGCAATATAGATTTATACAGTGATTGCTCATATTCGATTCGAATTAAAATTTATTTTCTTTGAAATAAAATGAGTCAATGCTTTGATTCTCACTTATTTCGCTATTATAAACTTAATTAATTAAACTTTACCATAGCGTTTGGTGCTCCGTTCTCTCTGACTACCCCGCAAGGGATAAAGCGTGAAGGTAGTAGTAGTAGTTGTAGTAGATTAATTAAAGTCATTTCCACTGGAAGTAGATAAATGTATATTTAAAATTATAAAAGTTCTATTGACATTTAGATATCGATCATTCTTAAAGCGATCGCGGAGCATCCAAGAGTTGTGATGTATATATTTACTTACTGTATCTGATTTGACTTGTGAATAGTGTAAAATAAGCTGTTTTTAGTGTTTTATCACTGATCTACTTCCCAATACACAATATCTTGAAAGTTTGGCACATCAGGAGGAACGGAGTGTCTTAACACTAAGTTCCCTCTGCCTACTCGGTTACTTGCGGGAAGCAGCGTGAAGTTAAACAAATGTATTATAATAATTACGCTATAAGTTCCGAGGAAAAGCGCGGCGTTCAGCACCGTTACTCAACAAGCTATGCATCCAGGATACGGCGTAAAAGCTCAACAGCTCCCCAGGTTCCCTGTACGGATGCGGAATAAGTATTTCCTGATCTTTCCAAATTTTAACTGATGCAATTTAAGATTCATAATAGCACATTGATTCATGATCATAACTTAGAATGGCTTCTAAGTTATGATTATGGTGTTAAAATGGCTTCCAACATCATTAATATTGAATTAATTTATATGTAAACTACATTTTGGTCGTGTTTTGTGTAGGTGTCAGTTGTCAGTTTATATTCCTTGGGGTTGAAATATACTTGAGAGTAACATATTGGGTAATCTTGTTAAGCCGTGAATTATATATTAACTTGTTTTACGTCATTGTTAGTTTGTATGTTGTTCAAGAATTTTGGCTTCTCTCTTATAGAGTAGGCTGTGAGATATTAGTGTTTTTTGCTCTCATTCTCCGCTCTATATATAAAATGTATATATTATGTATTAACTAGGGCCGTAGTGGCACAGCGGCACAGTTTCTGACTAATAGCGACGGTTGTGGGTTAGATTCCAAATAGGGGAATGAATTTTTTTTATTATTCGTAGATAATAGTTTAGAAAATCAAATTAATATTTCTTAAAATGTGGTATAAATTATTGCTATACATTGTCACTACGCATTGATTGGCCTATAATAATTAAATTCGATTAGAAATAGGAAAAAAAAGGTGACACGTCACTTATTAAAATAAACTTGTTAAAAAAAGACGGTGATTAATAGTTAAAAGTTAGTTAAAGGTATTAAACTGAAAAAAAAAATTCTATTTAGTTTAGAATTTTCCACAATTTTAACTACGAAGCGTATTTATTTTGGTATGAAGAATAGCTAATATTATTTGAAGCAAATACTTTTTTTTAAATAACTTTTTTTGTTGCTTGTAGACAAGCACTAATAGAGGATATCCCGAATCTCGAGATCGGGAACAAGAACAAACAGAATTTTAAGTTTTATAATCGAAGCAAATAAAATAGTGGGCTACACGCTCTTGCCTTTATATAGCGAAAACCTTGCTTTTTTGGGGCAATTTTCTTTATTGTTGCCAATAATTCACTGTGCGTTGAGCAGTGTCCAGAGCAACTAATTGAAAATGATTTATGACTACAAATATGTAGATCTAGAACCCACAATTATCGCGTTTAATCAGCCATTTTCCCACTGCGCCACGATACACTCAACGGTGATATATTAAAAACTTTAAAATTACAGATTCAAGTAATAAAAATATATTTTTACAACTTACCTAACTTATTTTATTATGTATGAGCGATTCGTCTGCCTCACCTAAGATTTATAACTAAAACTTTTACTATAAAGGTGTTTAAGGATTATTCACCCTGCGTATTTTCTCTAAGTGTCTCGAGAGGCCCATTTCACGCGCCCCTTACTTTGGAGCTAGAAGTTTTTTAGTTATTGTCTGTCTACGAATCGGTTTCGCGTTCAGAATATATTTGTTAATGATGAAAAAACCCTATATATAATGAGTTAAATATTGACGCTTAGTGTAAACGCGATCATTATAAGTTCGATTTTGGATTTAAATGAATTCGTCTACCGACAAAAAAGCGTAAAGCTAAAAAAAATATATTATACTTTTTAAATGTGAAAGACATCGTTTTACTGAAAGTAACCAAAAACGTCTATGTCAGAGATAGGCGGAGACCCTTGTAATTCATTAATTCCTTCTTTGCATTCAACTGATTAAACGTATTTACCTGAATGTCACTTAGTTTTCCACTTTATAGGATAAAAATATCTTCATGTTGTATATTTGCGGGACATAGGGGGTAGGCGGAGTTTCATTAAAAAAATTCGTTTCCCATTTTCTACCGACTTCTTGAGGCATTGCGTGTTGAGCGGCGGAACTCAACGCCACGGTTTGCCTAAGGCGAGGAAATACAAATATTAAATTTTTCATTTTCCCGAGTGGGAATCGAACCCACAACCCCGTTACAGTCGCACGCTTTTGCTTCTGCACCACGACACTATGTATACAAATGTAAGAAATCTGAAGCGATAAACTCTTGTAGTTGAACGCGCTAATGTAGGAATTACTGGATCGAATTAAAAATATGTATTTGCGTTGGATAGTGCATTTGTATATACACTATCCAATGCAAATATATATTTTTAATTCGAGCTATTTAGTATTTAGTATTAAGCTTTTTTATACTTTATAAGCTATTTCGTAGGCTTTATCAGTTAATCGTTTTAAAGAAACCCACTATCTACACTTGCAGTCAGTTACTTCCAGTACTTAGAATTGTCTTTATGGACAAAGTCGCAGTTTGAAACTATTTACATATAAAATTCTTAAGCTTAAAATTTTTAATGGTGTGAAGTCTCCGCGTCCTGAGATGGTCATTTTAATTGTGTTCTGATGATATTTTATATTAGAATGGAAATTGAATCTGTGATCTACGCAAAAGAAGTCGAAGGTAATTAAATATACATCCCATCCCAAAAATAATCTCATCTTCTAAAATAATAAATGGTGAAGAAATTTCATGTAAGCGCACTTCCTATATTTTCGCTCCACTAGATTATAGATTGGTCGCAGAGACCGGAAGGGATTTATTAAAGGATACCTTATAAAAAATTAATAGCTTTTGATAAATTTTCATCAATTTCCAATTATTGTGGACACTTAGATTTGTTATTATTTTACTGATTAAAAAAAAAAGGTTCAAAAACATGTATATAATATCCATGTTCATTTGTATTTTCATCATCTTTCTGTGAGATAGCATTAATTATTAAATAAGTATCTGAAACTTCTGGCCAGTTGTGGCGCAGGGGCACAAAGTGTGACTGTAAAATCGACTGGTTTTGGGTTCGATCCCCAGTTGAGGAAAATAAATATTTATTAACATTTATACTTTCATTTCTTCGCTCTGGTGTCGAGGCAAAATGCGACGTTGAGTTTCGCCACTCAACACGCAATGTCTCCAGAACTTGTCGGAAAGTGGGGAACGTTAACTTTAACACTAGGTTCCCTCTGTGAACGGGATACAGCGTGAAGCTGATCTGAAACTTTATTCGTAAATGGTGAAACTGGCCCTAAATTTATCAAAATTGGATGAGTAGTTTTGAGAAAGTGGAGTATCCTAGTATTTCTAAGTAATAGACATATACATATTTATTATTGGTTTAATTTTTTTATATTAGTTTTAGAGAAAATATTGATAACCAAAATTTAGATTTTTAGGTGATACATGTAAGTAGCAGTTTCATATTAGTATCCCGTTCGTATATTTAGTTCTGTTTCAGGAAATTTAATAAAATAATAAATATCCAATCGTCTTCAGTACTACCGTACATTATCACAGTTCGCTATGTTGGTCTTATAATGTTTAGTATCTTTTGTTAAAATATCAATAACTTCACGCTATATCCCGCATATAAGAGCGCAAGGAAAACCTAGTGGTAAGAAACTGCGGTCCCCACATTCCGCACAATTTGCATTGCTAGACGTTGCTACCCATTTTTTTTAACGAGTTGAAAATAATTCATACCATCGACTAGGAATTGAACCCACAACCGCCGCTTTTAAGGTCACACGCAGCTGATGCGCCATGACGGCCTTAGTATTAAAAGCTTTCACTTAGGCTTTAAATTACATAAAACATTGATAGAAAATAGAATTAAGACGTAAATTTATAATATAAGGTTTACTCAAACGTATAAAATCGAGAACAATAGTTTACTTGAAATATTAAGTGGTACAATAAATATTTCAATAGAAACTCGTCTCGCTATCTTCAGTTTATTTATTTGGTGGTTTCGGGTAGCTTTCTGTTCTCTTTATATTGTTATACTTAGTATACAACTTCTTTGACGTAGAGTAATATTTTTATAAAGGCTTATTATTTAAGAAATAAAAATATATAAAAGTTATAGTTTAATTTTCGAGGCTTTTGTGGCAGCACGGGGGGGGGGTCTAGGGACTAATCGCGTGAAATGAGTCCAGCACAGGTACACTAACGTATGCGTAACGCAAGAGGTTATGGGTTTGATTCCTACTCGAGAAAAAGAAATATTTAATATTTTTATTTTTTCGCCCTGGTATCGTGGCAAACCGCGGCGGTAAGGTACCCAACTCAACACGCAATACCTCCTGAATTCGGCAAAAAGTTGCGAACGGACGTGTTTTAATGGGAGCGCATTATTTTAACATTAGGTTCACAGGTTCCCTCTACCCACCCTGCTATAATGCGTGCGTGTGCGTAGAAAAAATAACGAGAAATATTCATATTTTCCTAAGTTCTTACTTATTTCGCAAAGTTCTATTTAAAAAACGCGGTACTTTGCGCGTTAACAATGAAATGTCAGCACTCTTTATCCAGAGATTATGTTTTGCGTGTGGTCTAAGTTAATTAAATATTATAAATTAAATCAAAAATTAAATCAGTTTCACAGTATATGAATGTTCATAGACAGAGGGAACATTATTGTTAAGACACTCCGACTTTCCACCTAAGACTTTCCGCCGCCTTCTGGAGGCATCGCGGCGCTGAGTTCCGCCACTCTCGTCACTGTTGAGTGGCGTCAGCGCCGCACTTTGCCTCAAAAATATTATAAAATAACATTTATTCAATTTAATTGTTTGTATGTAGGGTGTCGTGGTGCAGCGGCACCGTGGATGATTTTAAATGCGACAGTTGTAGATTTGATTACCACAAGAAGGAATAAACTATTTTTATTTTCTTACTCTGGTAACGTGGAGGTAATGTCGCAGACGCACAAGGGTAACGCGACGGTTGTGAGTTCGATCTCCACTCTGGGGAATAAATTATTATTTAATAATATATTTATTTCGTTTCTTTGGCACCTAGGCGAAAAAGCCTGGCGTTTATTTCCGCCACTCAACACGCAATGCCTTAAAAATTATTTGGAAAGTAGGGAAAAGAGTATCTTAGCACTAGGTTCCTTCTGCTTACCCCACTATAGGCGGGGTACAGCGGGAAGCAGATTTATTTTAATTTACTCTGGTAATAAGACAAAGCGCGGCCTTAATATCCCGGGCGTAATGTCCCGGGAAGCAACTTATGCAGTATGCGGAGACCGGAGTGTCTTTTATTAAGTTTTGAACCTGCAACTATTTTACCAGTCCCAATAAACCACAATGATATTGGAGAATATATATTCTACAAATGAAAATCTAGAAATACGATAGTAACATATCAGATGAATCCTTTCAAAAGAAGATCTCAGAATAAAATATGACTAGTCATTGCAAATGAAATTGTAAATTGTGGTTGAACATTTTTGAATATTTTTCAGCTGAATAAATAAAATAAACAATTTTAATATTAGCTTCTATATTTAGACTATTGATGAAGTTTAAATATATAAATGTATGTCTGTTTGTATACTTCAATGTATGTATATTTAAAAACATAACTATAAATTGCTAGATTCTCGGTCTACCCAGCTATGTTCTGGATACAGTGTGATGCTAAAAACAATTACGTTAAGAACGGAGCGGAATTTGCACCTTTGAGATGCCGTTTAAGAGACGCACTTCTATGAGGCGCACTTCTAAGAGGTGCTGGTTCAAATCCCGCTTTACGTTTACTTTTGGATGTATGGAATAACGCTTAAAAATGTACAAAATGTCTTCTTGTACCTAGTTTGTCATTGTCTAGCTTGCTTGTTAGTAAAACCTTGAAAACTGAGCAACCTTACGTTATTTGAAATATACGTAGATTAAATTCGATCAAATTTTTGATTAAAATGTATAACTATTTTAGAGGCGTGTATCTAAAACTCGCAATATGTCGAAAATTTAGCGATTTAGTGAACGTAGTAACCTAAGACATTCCGTTCCCACTAAGAAGATATATTCCGTTCCTCACTTTCCGCCGAATTCTAGAGTCATTCTATCTTGAGTGGTGAAACTCAACGCCGCGCTTTGTCTCATTACCAAAGAAAGGAAATAAAAAAATATTAACTATTTCATTCCGTCGAGTCCACAACCGTTACAGTCGCACTCCTATGCCTCTGCACCACGACTGGCGTCATATAGCCTATGTGAGCATAATTTCAACATAGAAAAATATGGTACGAATTACAGTATTTTGTATTCAATTAATATATAATAGAGGACTGAGATTCTCAACTTCTTGGAATGAGATACTGATATTTGCTCATATTTTAACGATAATTAAAAATAATCTTTTTTTGCTTTGTTGTTAAACGTAAGATATATATTTTGTATGTGATATTCAAGATATAATGTGTTAATAATGTTTTATTTTTTCATTTCTATGAATGAAAAAAGAAAGCAGAAACAGAGACATTCTGTTTACGTAGTAAAACAAAATCAATATTGTTAGCGTCCTAAAAAAGTGTACAAGATGTATAAAGATTAAATTAAAAAATAACCCCATAATAATAATAATAATAATTAAGAGGAACCCAACGGCGTGGCGTTGGGTTCCTCTATTTAACACGAAATGTCTTAAAAATTGGATGATAGAATGGAGAAATGAGTGTTACATTTTTTTTTATTTTAAGCTTCACAAACTAATATAATTGACTCTCATAACTTAGACCGACTTCATAAGGGTAAAGCTCATTCGCCGCAAAACCTTTATTTTAATCAAGGCTCGCTTCATTATTATACAAAATATTTTTGTATTATATTAAAAGATCTCATTTCCGCTGCGTAATGAGGCTGTGATGATTTAAGATGATTGAACAGATATACTGAATATTTTTTATATTTATTTTTGTTAAGTAATTTAGTACAATAAAGAATATTAAGTTTTTATGTGAGGCTTGCTCGGCCTCGGCAGGGGCATGAGCATATAACTGTTTACAGTCGTATGCTCA
Source organism: Heliconius eleuchia (assembly GCA_018230625.1). NCBI lineage: Eukaryota > Metazoa > Arthropoda > Insecta > Lepidoptera > Nymphalidae > Heliconius > Heliconius eleuchia. Next base: position 9,554 of record DWAP01003122.1, read on the forward strand.
TGCCCCTGCCGAGGCCCTAAACAGGTTGTAAGTTCGATCCCCACTAGAGGAAATTAAATGTTTAACATTTTCATTTCCTCGCTCTGGTAGCGAGGCAAATCGCGGCGGTGCTGAGCTCTTTTAAATCCTTCCAACTTCAGCGGAAATTATGAACAGATGTGCCTTAACACTAGGTTCTCAGGTTTCCTTTGTTATCCTGCTATGTGCGGGATAAAGCATAAAGCAAAAAATTATTTATTATTTATTTTAAATTGTTAGTATATATTTTATATCAAAGTGGCTCAGTGGGTTAGACTAGGAGGTACATGCGGTAGTTGCAGTCGATCTTTACTAGATGAAAACGTATTTTTTGCTTTACGTTTTCCAGGCAAGAAGTATGGACAGAAAAAACTTATTTCTAGTAATTTAATTTTCTGTTTTGCGTCAGCTATGAAAAGATAACATTATTTTTTCTTAGGCTTACTTAATTTCTCTAGTATAAGCCGGTGGAGGAACGCAGTTTTGCGAAGACGAAAATCATATAAATATTTCTGGATGGTTGATTTTAATCAACCATCGGATTTTAAATTTAATTGAAATCTTATAGAACAACTAACTTTACAATTTTAGCATAAATTCAAAAGGCGGTACGCTAAACTGATAGCAAAGTTTTGTAATTTTGTTAGTTATTCTGATTTGTATTTGGTATTTCTATGCAAATAGCCGCTCTCACCGCTAAATATATTTATATTTTATCAACTATTTTACGGTTTTGTAAAATTATTCTTATTATAACTTAATAAAATTTAAGTATTTTTTAGGGATTGATTTGATTTATTTTTATAGGGATACAACTGTCCCAAATACTATACTGTTATATTTTTTTGTATGGAGAATAGAAAACGTGTAAAATACACACATACAAATATGGTTCGGTAGAACAGTGTCTGTCTGGAGGCTAGTTATATTATAGTTGTGGGTTCGACTCGGAGAGGCTTAAATTAATTTAAACAAAAAAAAACTAAAGCCATAGTGTGGCCTCGGATTGATTTAGTATACTATGTTTAAAAATTTCACACACATAGATTTTAACAACTTCAAGTTGTATTCCACCTATAGTACGAAACATAGTTTAAAGACATTCCGCTCCCCTTCTTCCGCTTAATTTTTAAAATAGGACGTGTGGGGTGGCGGAACTCAACGCCATGTCTTGTTTTGATACCAAAGCGAGAATATGAAATATGTTAATTCCTTCGAGTGATAATCGAATCCACAACCGTCGCGTTACCAGCCAGACGGCAGTCATCAAAAAAGGTAAATATCACAAAAAAACGTTATCGGTAAAATAAGCTTCCATATTGGAAATTTTCAATCGTGAATATTTGAATGGAGTTGACTGTATGTGTTTTATTGAAGATATATTGTTCGTATTGTTCTAAATATTTTTCGATTCCAATTTTTATGATACTACTAACGGACACACGCGGCTTCGCCCGCTTGAACTATACGTTACTTACTTACGTTATTTATACTTTATTAAATATATGTATGAAATTAATTTCAGTTTACAATAGGATTAGTAAGAAAAGAGAGTTCAATTTCAAAATACTTGTGTATATTTTGTAATTTTCAAAGATGAAAGAAAAATTTTGTAAGCAATCGTTTATATCAATAATTAAAATCAAAGGGTTTTTATTATTATTATTATTTTATGTGATTTATATGAAAAATCTTTATTATAATAATTTTTAATTTTAGTGAAATAGAACTAGAATAAAACAGCATATTGTCAATATATTTTACAGGTGATAGTCGTGAGCTTGTCTCCCATGCAGCTTATATTAAAATTGGCAGGGTATACAAAAAGAACCTGAGTACGGGTTAAACCATTTTTAACAATTTTTAAGGCGTTCTATACTATAGCGAAGAAATGAAAAGACTAAATATTACAACCGAGTGGGAATCGAACCACCGGCAGTTGAACGACGCCCTTGTGCCACGACGTCTTCAACAGAATGTTAGATAAAAAAAAAATCTAAAAATCTAACCGAAATTCCCTTCCTATTAAATATAAAGAACCGCAATATAAACCCAACTCTCTTGTTTCTATATAAAAAAAAGTTTATTAAAATTTTGTTGCGAAAAATGTGTCCGCTAAAAAAAAAGTTACCGTAACTTTCACCCGTTTATAATGAATGTCTCTAGAGTTTTTTGTTTTGCAAATTGAATTATTTATTTGTCAACTTTTTTTTGAGAATTATTTTAAATTGTGGTAATTATGATTGTCGTCATTGTAAGGTATTTAACTTTTTTATAGTGGTATTTCACACTTAGGAAGGAAAATAGTTTTTCAGTCGTGGCGCGGGGTGACGCAGGGGAACAAAGTGTCCCTGCGCCACGACTGGCCTCAATATGATATTCGTGTGTGACAGACTTATATTCGCTTTAAATCTAGACATACAGTAAAATGGTTATCATACTTATCAAATTTGGTTAAGGCTGCATTTTATTATTTCTTATAGTTTAACTGAACTGTTATAGTTGTCCTTCAGATGTTGCACATTTTCATGGGAAAGTGCTCATCACTCTTAACAACTTGTATTATCGACGCATTTAATAATTTCTTATAAGCTAAGCTGGTTCAAAGTACGAAAAAAAATCATAAATATATTTAATAAATATTTGTATAATTTAAGCGGGCGAACCCGCGCGGTTTCGCTAGTAAGTATAAAATATATTCTGTTTGCGATGTCACGTCAAACGTAAAAGCGCACGTGCCGCTTAGCGCGTGTAGTATAGTATGACGATCTTTTAGATATTACACGAAATATGTAGAAAATATTTTTAAACATTTTTAAAGTGTTAATCCACACTTAGGAAAGTTAAATACT
>DWAP01003123.1:0-12421 GCA_018230625.1 Heliconius eleuchia
AATATAAATTTAAGTAAATATTTCATCTCTTCGAGTAGGGATCGAACCCACAACCCGTCGTTATACAGTCACACTTTGTGCCGCTGCGCCACGACTGGCCTCATTTTTTTTAACTTTACACAGTACCAACATAAAGCAGAGTATATAGAGAGAACTTAGTTGTAATACACTCCGTTCCCTGCCGAGTATTCGAAATATTAGGTATTGAGTGGCGAAACACAACACTGCGCTTTGAAAAAAACAAATATGCCTCGTATTACCATTAAAACGATGTGTTGAACTTAATTTTAACTATTTTGACAAAATTTAAATAAAAGTAGCGGTTAAATTATAACTAGCGGTAGAACAGTGACAATTAGTAGACATCAACGTCGCTCTTTTATCCTTTGTAAAGGGGAAAGCGGAACTACGAGCTCTGCCTCGGGCGAGAGGTCCTCACAACTACTAAACTACACTGTTCATCTAATTATATTTATTATATATTTTTTTCATATAATCATTTGTATTAATAAGATAGTCTTTTGGTCTTTTTTATACTTTAATGTACACGTTCATAAATTCTTTTTTGCTAACTAAGCTTCATGGTGTTTTTGTCTCTCTCATTTTATTGCTACTAAAAGAATGATAAAAATGTATGATTTATAGTTAAACATATTTTCTAGAGTTAACTCTATTTATCAGTTGCTATTACAGAAATCGTTTTTATTTTATTCGATCTAAGTAATATATCCGGAAGCTGTCACGCCTCGTAATGGAGTCAGTATCGATAGTTTTCATCTCAGTACTCACTATAGCGACGGATAAAATCGCGAGTGTCACGAACAGGCGTCACAACGTTACCACTATATAGTTGTAAAGCAATGATACAGTCGAGTGCGGAACATTAATCTGCGTCAACGGGACAATGCCTGTCAATAAGCGCTACTCCTACGCCGGCGACCCCTCGATACCCTCCCCTAAATCTCGCTCCTCCTCTCACCCTCACCTCCTCCCGACACTTGCTCGCGTGATCCCTAACTGTTCTTTTAACGACCACCACCTTGATTGATGGTAGCACACCAACTTGAGTGGACACTTAAAGTTCTGTAACACACAATTGTACAACGATATTTTTGAGGTTAGCAAAGAGGTTTCCTTTTGTTAGCAACTGTAGGAAACTATATACTGTAATATTACTATAAGATAATACATTTAAATAACTGGGAAGAGGAAAATTGTTGGCAAAAAGAAAACAGTCATATTGTTATTGAAATTAATATATCATCGTAGAATAAATTATTCAATACATTTTCAATTATTTTTCTGTTATTTTAGACTTTTAAGGTTCTTTGGAACAAGCGTGAACTCCGGGTCCGAAGCACCCGGCGTATGCCATCAAGTGTGGCAACTGGTTTTGTTCATAAACTCCTGTAAACATTTCGTTCTGAGGCCCCCAAGCGAACACCCCGACGTCGTCGCCACCGTGTGTTTCTATCTCCAGAGGTACTTCCGAATGCGACCGCCACCTTGTAGTCCCTGTGAAAAAGTTAAATTTAAGATAATTAGGTACTTTAACTTTTTATGGTCTATTTATTTCAAAATATAAGGATTTGATATTTACAACAAAAAAAATTTAACTTACGATAATCTTCATCACGAGTAACATCAATTCGACCATTTTCTTGATGCGGTCGGTGTCCTGGTCCATTTGCGTAGGACAGCGTCATGTACGGAACACCGTCGTCTCCAAGCTCATCTGAAGGTCCGAGGATGTCCCCTCCACGGTGGGTATATCCACTGAAAGTCATGACATGCGCGTGGTCTGAAGTCACTACAATCAAAGTATCGTTTTGTGACACTAGGCTTGCAGCACGTTCGACTGCTTTACTTAGTTCTATAGTTTCATCAAGAGCTAGCTCAACTTGGTTATCATGGTGGGCGTGGTCAATGCGACCACCTTCCACGAATAAGAAAAATCCTTTATCATTTCTGCTCAACGAACGTATCGCAATCTCAGTCAGCTCAGCTAGTGTTGGCTCTGTACTCGGATCCGATTCTAAATGATACTGCATGTGATTCCCCTCGAACAGTCCCAGTAAGTATTCAGGTAGATCATCGCCTACACTTAACAATTGTTCTCGATTCCACACATATTGGTAGCTTACATTACGCTTAATTTTGTCCATTTGCCATTCCTCAATAAGATTTCTCCCGTCTAATCTTTTACCAGCAGTTCCCTCCTCGTCGATTTTATCTTCAGGTAAAAATTCTCGTCTTCCGCCACCCAAAATGACCTATAAAATCATTAATTTATTCTAACATTATTTTATTAACCTAAATGCATAAACTCAAAGATGTCTAGACACAAGATGTTACCTTAAATTGATTCGCAGGATATGTATGAACTAGCTGGTAAGCGATGTCGCGGCACTGCTCTGGGTCCTGTCCACCAGCGAGCACTGCGGCGTCGTTCTCCCAGTCGCGGTCCGCGATGTTAGCGTATGCTCCTGATGGCGACGCGTGTGTGATGCGCGTTGTTGTTACTATACCTGTACATGAAAACGCTTGTATCAGGTCAGCGTGAGGAACTTAATAATATTTTTTTCCGATATTCCTCCTCTACACATCTTAGTTGTTGGTTCAATTCCAATATACTATTACAATTGAATATTTGCTAAAAAGAGAGGAGAATATTTTGTACTCACAACAGTATTACAACAGTATTTAAAGTATAAAAAATAACAAGTACCAGCATCGCGGCCATCAGCCAGAGCCCACTCTGCTATAGAGTTTAAGTGCGTTGAGTTGTTCACGGACGCGAGGCAGTCGAAACGCGGTACCTGCGCCGTCACTCCGATAGTGCCGAGGTTTGCTTTCACACCGCACAAATACGCAGTCGCAGTGCAGGCAGAATCAGCTATTTGAGAGTCCACGCAGTACGTCTAGGAATAGCCATATGGGATTATTTAAGTTAATATTAGGGAATACTAAAAATAATTGTCAGTATAATAAGAAGAGTCTGGGGAAAAATGTAATTGGATTAAATATCCAAATAGTTACTTTATACCAATATTCAAAATAGTTTTGCATGTTACAATGGTAAGAACTTGTTAAAAAGGTACTACTATTTACCTTAGAGAGTCCAACTGACGGAAAAGCCTCAAACGATAACTGTGACTCCTCTCCAGTATTTGAGGTCCGCTGGCCGAGGAGGGTGCGCGCCGCGGCCAGCGTTGGCACGGACATACCGTCACCGAGGAACATTATTACATTTTTAGCTGTCCCTGAAGCTTTACCGAACTGTGGACGAGCTTTTATCCCATTCTGTGCCTTTTCATACCAGTATGCAGATGTTGCTTCCTCCGAATGCCTTGGAGACTGTTTGATGTGTTTGTTCAAATAACGAGGTCTATTGTGGTATTCATCCTCTAAAACATAATGATGCCATGAATTTGAAAAAGTAGCTTTATTTCATTTCTCGCGTAGCAAGAGTATTAAGTCATGTCACTTTCCGGCCAGTTCCGCCCGATACATTGTGTAGTGGAATTCGGTGCCAGGTTATGTTTTCTTACATGAGCTAGGATTTTATATTCTTGACTATGCTGCGCCATGGCGGCGTCAAATAAAATTTTGATTATAAAAAAAGTAAGCGTTTGAAAGGGTCGACGAAGTGTATTGGGCACGTACGATATATTACTTAAAAAAATCGTTTTTATGATATTTTTGTTTTGGCAACTTTAAATAGAAAAAAATCGAATCTGATGTGAAAGAAGTAAAAGTATGAATATAGAGTTCAAAATCTATATAAAAATAATTTATTAAGACCACAACATTATTCAGATTCGAAATTAATAAACAAAATTAAATCAGCTTCACGTTGTACACCCGCACAAAGCAGGGTAGGCAGAGGGAACCTAGTGTTAAGACACACCATTTCTGGAGGTGTTGCGTATTGAATATAAAATACAAATTTAAATAGGTGAGTCACACTTTCTGCGCCACGGCTGACGAAATTAATAATTGTGTATAAAATATAATAACTTATACTCTAGATAAATTTATATTCCTACTCTAAACATTTAACAGAATTAATAGAATAAAACAAGACTATACAAACCAAAAGAGTTTTGAGGATATGCAATCAAGACTATAAAAGTTAAACCCCAAAAACAACCGTTTGACAACATTTTGCTGATTGTCTCGCCCGGTAAGGTGGAGACCGCAGCACTGCGCGTGCTTGTTCCACCTATGACACTGGAACTCTTAAGGAAGTACTACTTATTTCCATCAATAACTGATATGTCATCTCAAGTTTATAAACATTGATAAGATATTTATCAAGCGTTTAACAAAGAAGTGACCTAACTGGAAATGGTTTGTTTTTAAATATCTTTTCGGATGTAAGGAGTAGAGTATGGCTGGGACGTTTACTTACATACGGTGGAATCGCATCTGTCTGTAACCACGATGGTTGTTGGTTCGATTCCTTTTCTGGGAAAAGATTCCCCTGTAGTAGACAATGTGAGTCGTTAAAACTCCCTACTAACTCAAATATATCGTATTCGGGCTGAAAATAGGGAATGGAGAGTGTATTTACTTAACATTTATTTTATATTAATTTATTTATTTTTATTTTGAGGTTTTTTCTGTCTACCCTGCACTGCAGCAAAAAACCTGAAACTGTTTTTTTTGTACTTTCATAAGAATTTAACACATGGTGGTTTTAACTTAGGATAGGGTCGGGTGGATTGGGTAGTTATTTTCTTGATCCCAACACAATGTCACATATCTCTTCCGATTTAGATAAAGAGAAACAAAGAATCAGATTTTGGTGGTCATATTTGTAGCAAATATTTCTAGCACGCTAGATGTACGAGTATATTAATTTCGAAACTACATTTAGATAAACCTCCCTGAATTTGGTAGAATACCAAAGGAGGATATGGAGGTTATAAGGTATTTGCATTAAATCAAATCAGTTTCACGCTAACTCCCGCACACAGCAGGGTAGGCAGAGGGAACCTAGTGTTAAATCACGTTGTCCCCCACTTTCTGCCGAATTCTGGAGGTATTGCGTGTTGAGTGGAAGTACTCAACGCCGCGCTTAGCCTCGACACCAGAGCTAAGAAATGGAAATATAAATTTAAGTAAATATTTCATCTCCTCTAGTGGGGATCGAACCCACAACCAGTCAGTTTTACAGTCACACTTCCCGTCGCTGCGCCACGACTGGCCTCATTCTGCATTTATAACGTGAAAACACTGTTTTTTTTATTTATGTATAAGTAGTTTCACGTTTAGTATAAACATAGATATCGTTATTATTACCTGTTCTGTTCCGTTTCTTTTTATTATGGCGTTCCGAGCGTGCCAGTTGAGCACAGAATCACTTCGCCAATGTCACGTTGAATGGAGAACACACGAGAGAGGTTGTACGGTAAAAAATATTATTACCACTTTTAGATTAATCCTAAAAAATATACTTTAGCTATAAATTTAATCTTGACGTTGACGGGACTATTGCGTTGACGACCGTAAAAATTACAAATTAACATCAATTAGACACACTAAGATTCTATTATTACATAAACATAATTATGATGTTATTATTATTGGTTATTATGATTGGTTATGATGTTATTATAAGGTTGACGCTTTATCTAAGTAAAAGAAAATACATACTGTTTCCTTACCTACGTACATGTTAATTCGTATCTAATTAAGGTTCATATTATCTACTCGTTTAAATTTAAGAAAAAATATTTTATTATTAAGATCAGTCGTAGCGCAGGGGTACAAAGTGTGACTGTAATGTAAACACGACAGGTTGTAGGTTTTATTCTCACTGGAGGAAATATTTTAGAAACTAAAATATTTAATAAAATATAAAATGAAATTGTGTTGAATTGTCCATTTATAGAGGACGGTTGTAGGGTAAAGTAAATTTATACCGTTGTAAATAGTTTTTATACGGATCAATAAAAAAATTTCAAGCTTTTGGCCTCGTTGCAGACATGGTAAGTCCATTGCTGAAAAATTTTTTTAGCGACAAAGTAAAATGAAATGATGAGAAGTAGTGTCAGTGTTTTAATTATTACATACGCAAGAGAGCAAGTAAATCAGATAAATAATGAAATTCTTAGTTTTGGATAAGCAATAATATGTATAATTTAAGGTATTATCTTAGATACATTAGCAAAAATGAATATTATCTATAATAATAAATAATAATATAAAAATTATCTATTACACCAATCGATAGCAACTTTTGCAAATTATATATATATTAAGAGACGATTTAATCCAAATCTGAAATTAGATAAAGTGATAAGAGTAATTGTTAATATATAACTAATTGTGCTTCACAATTAACATTCAGAGCTCGTCTACTATTATGTGCTGGAAGTGGACATTGGTAATTGTGACAGTACTGTCAGTAGGTGTGGCGTCATGGAACGACGACTACCATAATATAAATCGAAAGCCTTCGCGTCCGCCTGTCCTCCCGGGAGAAGACACTAGAGAATACTGGCTCAGAGATGCACAAGATGCTATTGAAGCAAGGATTAAAAGACATGCAGGACGAAGTATTCCAGAAAAGGCGCGTAATGTTGTCATGTTCCTCGGTGACGGCATGTCCATACCAACCCTAGCAGCTGCTCGTACTTTATTGGGACAAAGAAACGGACGACCTGGAGAAGAAGAAGAGCTATCCTTCGAATCTTTTCCAACAGCAGGACTCGTGAAGGTATAGTGCGTTGCTAAAATAAAATGACACTTTCAATTTTTGAGACGTATCTGCTTGACAAAAATTAATTTTCAAGTTTCTTTGTGATACTTATTGCATATCAATGATTGATATAATTTTAATATTTTAAGACTTATTGTGTGGATGCACAAATTGCTGATTCTGCGTGCACTGCCACTGCTTATTTATCTGGAGTGAAAAATAATGAAGGAGCTATTGGAGTCACTGCTGCAGTGCCGTTTGGAGATTGTGAAGCTTCAGTTCCAACGTCACGACACGTAGAATCAATCGCTGCATGGGCTTTAGCCGATGGACGAGACGCTGGTTAGTATAGTTCTTCATCATAGAAAAAATACTTTACCTCATCCAACAAATCACTGTTTTATATATTTATATAATATACGCTATTTTAGGAGTTGTTACGACTACTCGTATCACTCACGCGTCTCCTGCCGGAGTATATGCTAACGTAGCAAGTCGCTACTGGGAGAATGATGCTGCTGTGCGAGCAGACTCAGGAGACCCTAGCAGATGTCCCGACATAGCGCACCAGTTGGTACACTCACACCCTGGCAACAAATTTAAGGTAATCTAACTATAATATGAACGCTTTAACACTACACTAATTAAACAAATGATACCTTATACTTTGTCAATAAATTTTACAATTTAGATTGATATTTAAAAAAAATATATTATAGTTCAATCGAAATTAGTATACTTTAGATAGTATTTTTTTTTATATTAAAATTATTTTGATATTGCGTCGGCAGGTAATTATGGGTGGAGGTAGACGTGAGTTTATACCAGCAAGTAATGTTGACGAAGAAGGACAATCAGGATTGCGAAGTGATGGTAAAAACTTAATAGAAGAGTGGACGGCCCAAAAGGCGGCGCAAAATGTCAGCCATCAATATATTTGGAACCGCAATCAGTTACTTGCAGTGAATGAAAATTTACCAGAATACCTATTGGGTTTGTTTGAAGGAAGTCATTTACTATATAATATGGAGACAGTCAATATCACAACCGAACCCACTCTTGAGGAAATGACTGAGACTGCAATCAGAATGTTAAGCCGTAATGAGAAGGGCTTCTTTTTGTTTGTCGAGGGCGGCCGCATTGACCACGCGCATCACGATAATTTGGTAGAACTTGCCCTTGATGAAACAATTGAGTTTAGCAAAGCAGTCGCACGCGCCACTGAACTACTTTCAGAAGAAGATTCTTTAATAGTAGTAACTGCTGATCACGCTCACGTTATGGCAATTAATGGATATACCCACAGAGGACGCAATATACTCGGCCCAGCTGACAGTCCCGATCCAAACGGAGTTCCCTATATGACCTTATCCTACACTAACGGACCTGGTTTCAGAAGTCATGTCGATGGTAAACGAACAGATCCAACTCAAGAGAGCGATTTTGGTGACCGTCTTACATGGATGTCCCATGTGGACATCAACATGACGTGGGAGACGCACGGTGGCGACGACGTGGCGGTGTTCGCGCTTGGACCTCACCACGAGATGTTCTCCGGGCTCTACGAACAAAGCCACCTGCCCTACCGCATGGCTTACGCTGCCTGTATCGGACCTGGACACATTGCCTGCAACGCTGGTGTTATACATTACTCCATTCTCTTCTCAATAGTTTCTTTAGTAATCATGATCGTTAACTTCTTTTAGTTTGATTTAAAGTTTATTAAAGTTTATTATTGTGTTATTTTAATATTATTTTCATTTGTAAATATATTAGTACTTAAGTAATATCACTAATAAATGTAAGCATTAATTAAATATAGTCTCTATTTCTGGCCACAAAATTTTTATATATGTTATATTCAAAGAAGAGAGTTTTAAGTGTGAGAGATTATATAATATACCATATTTGGTTAATAATAAGAATACCACTTGGATATATTAAATATTATTTCATATCAATTAGCATGTTACACAATTAAAAACCTTAAAAAGCTAGTTGCTACATTTTTTCTTAGCAGTGCCATCTCGGTGTACTTAAAAAAACTACATCAATTATATAAAACTGTTCACGGAAGCCCACCAATTGCAACTTGTATTTCGTAAAGCTATTTTTCTATTTTACGCTAAAATAAATAAAAAAATATAAAAATAGAATTTATTAATACACTTATTAATAATGTTTACAGTCATAAATAAAAAGAAAAGAAGCAGAATATCGGAAGATTTTTTAATACCATTTTTACAGATGACATTTTTTTACGTAATCTGTAAGTTTATTGTCTGTAATTTCTTAATGTCATAATTTCAGTATGTGTTCTGTGCTAAACTACTGGACATAGTAACTAATACAATAATTTTAAACGCAATAGTCAACAGTTGAAATTTCAGCAATAAAATAAACTACAATACCTTAAACAACTCAAAAATACTCTTAACTACTTTTTATATTATCATAAAATATTTCTTGATTTCTTAATTATAATAATAACCGTCTGTAACCATTCACAAGAAAGTAAAAGTTTTAAATTAAGCACCTTTTTAAATATTAAACAACGTTTTTGGTTTTCAATTAGTTATAAAGTATTAGATTCTTAACTAATCAACTATTTTTTTTTATTTACATATTCTTGTAATTTACATCAATGGTGACTGAAAGCTTAAGAGAGATACAATGACACCCTTATTGACAATGGTTAGTTTTATATGAAGAAAAAAATGAGATAAGAATAAAAATATATGAGGCACAAAATCAACCAAATTGATATTGTATTATTTCTAAGCATTAGGTAAGGTATCATGCTTTTTAGAACTCACTAGCATAATGATGATTAATAATCACATTACATCTTTACTACAGTAATACAAAACGGATCATTTTTTAATACTAACACTTATATCAGGGAAATTATTTTTCTTGAAATAAGCATTAATTTAGGAAGTGGTTATATTATTAAAAACATTATCTAACAAATTGTACATAAAAATATTATAACTTACTATATCTTTAAAATATTGTTCCCTTACATTAAGTGTCATTGCACATAGGGATATGATTTATTGTCATTTCTTTGCTTTATTGAGAAGAAAAGACCATTGCTGAGGCCTGCCACTGTATTTAGTAGGTATATTATTTAGAATTTCATTTTAATGTATAATGATGTCAATCATTTTGCAATCTTATGTAGCTTTTTGTCAGAAAATGCTTTATTGTGATATTATAAATATATAAGAGATAGATATATAGTGTAGTAGTTTCCCCATTAAGGACTACATTGAACTCACCGGAATAAACTGCATCTGCACCTAATCTCCACTAATAAATAGTTGCATAGAAAACACAGAGTGAGCACAAAGAATTACACTAAACTCACTTGGGAGCGGAGTGAAGTATATACAAAATATTAAACCTTTTTTGGTGGAAATGTAAACTGATTTTATTTAAAAGAAATCCTCTCATTACTCATTTCTCTTTTTGGGGTGGAAACCAGTCAAAAAATCTACCTTTGATTACTCAATTTTTTTTATTCATTATGTATGTACTATAAAGAACAAATACATGATACAAAATCCCAATTATTTAGTAACATTAGAACACTGTCAGTAAGAAAACAGCTAATATAAATAGATAAAGTAAAATTGGTTAAAATCAGCTTCATGTTGTGTTCCATACACAGCATGATAGGCAGAGGGAATCTAATGTTAAGACACTCTGTTTGTCATTTTCCACTGAATTCTGGAGGCATTACATGCTAAGTGATAGAACTCAATGCTCCGGTTTGCCTAGACATCAGAATGAATAAATGGAAATATAAGTTAAAATTGTGATATTATAAATATCTATATTTAATTTCATTTTCTCAAAAGAAAATGAAATATTTATTGATTTATAGAGGATGCAACACACACATTATACCCCTACGCCATGACTGGCCTTAAAATAGTTAAAATAAAAGTTTATTATTCGTGATATTGATAACTTACCTCATTAAATTTTTTTTATTCATTTTTTCAGGTTAGTTGTCTGATAAAAGATTCTTTGTGATGTGACATAAAATTGTTAATGTACTGCAGGAATATATATTACAGACTTAGTTCAACTTGGATTGAAAGGTAAAAAAATATAAATATTTTTTTCATAAATTCATCTTATATTATAAATTATATTATACCGAATATAAACATTTCATCAAATATAAACTACAGAAGGACATATATATGATCCTTTTCTATTTTATATAGAACTTTAGAGTTTGTTTGGTTGTATATACTTATCTCAGGAACTAATGTTTTTTTTATTTTTTATTTTCAGTATCGCACAAGGTTAAGCACAAGGAACCTAGGCCGATTCCACACTTTCAACCAAATTCTTGAGGCACTGTAAGTTTAATGGCTGAACAAAACGTGAAGTGGACATCGCGTTTTGTATCATTACCAGAGCAACGAAATTAAAATATTAAATATTTCATTCTCTAGTGTGGTGATTGAATCCACAACTGTACCATTTACAGTCACACACTGCATTTTTAAAACAATTTTTGAATTGAAAAAGGGTTTAATTTTAAAATAAACTTAAACTAAATATTCTATAAGTCCAAAATATGAAAAGGTTTTTTTTTTGCTAATTTCATTAGTATGTCTAATAAAAAATAATTCGTATATAAATTTTAATACATATAATATATAAATCATTACTTACAGACTTACAGAAAACCTTTTCTCTTAACAATTTTAACACATTTTTATTTACCCGGGCTGATAGAAGATGATAATGTAATGAAGAAGTGACCAATAAAAAGTCAGAACCTTAATTTTTTTTAATGTTAATTGACATTAACCACCACAACACACTAAAGTTCCCTCAGACCTGAGAGGAACTGGCGCAAGATACGAGGTGGGTATTTTGTTTAATCAATTATGTAGTTACAAATTCATACTTTTTTAAAATTTTTATAGTGTGTGGAATAATACTATAAAAATTTTAAAAACGTATGAAGAATTAGGAAAGAAAAATACTTATTAAGAAAACGTATAAACTTTTGAACGTAGCAGGACTCGAAGCCGCGCCTCCTGGAAACCGACCAGGTTCTCTGACCACTAAGCCATACGTTCTCATCGAGCTACGTCGAATTTTTTATACTCTTATTACAATTTATTTATGTTGTTAGCATCTGTGTAGGGAGATTTTTACAAATTACCACTACCCAAAGATAATTACCAAGAATTATCATTTGGCTTTAAATGAATCACATTCCTTCTGAATCTTTGTCCGGTTTATTCATTCTTTGCCACATATGTCTCCAGCATATGTGGTGTGGAATTAAAAGTAGTTGAAAACTCACCATTTACTTAATATATATTTTCTCACCTTCTGCAAGCTCTACGTCTTTGGCTTTTCTCCTCCGGTCTCCATACTCCGATCTCGTACATCAGTGCCTGCGGTGAACTTCTTTTTGCTGCTTGCAATTGTCCCTGGAACATATAAAACAATTATTACATTTATTGAGGCCAAGTTCTACGTTACATTTGTCGCAAGATATGTATGTTTTTCCTTTGCATCCAGGATATTTGCACTGTTGTTTTTTTTGACCCCACACAGGCAAATGCTCAAACACATCATGTCTGACATCACGAGGAGGTAAGATTGATGTATTTGGTTTCTGCCTTTTATTTTCAACCTCATCTGATAAACTTGGTCTACCTCTCTTTTTGT
>DWAP01003124.1:0-12419 GCA_018230625.1 Heliconius eleuchia
CTGAAGCGCGGCTGCGGCTGCGCGGCCGGGCTGGGCTGCTGGCGGTAGGCGGCGGGGCTGCTGGCGTAGAGCGGGGAGCGCGCCGCGAACCCGCGCGCGCCCACGCCGCCCACGCCGCCCACGCCGCCCAGCCCCGGCGAGCCGTAGCCCGCGCGCGGCGGCGACGGCGCCGAGAACGCGGCCGGACTCGACGGAAACTGAGGAGGAGATTAGAATCATTAGAACAACACGAATAGTTATAACTCACTCATTTCTAATTGTATATTTCTGCTAACATTGGGTGTAAAATCAAATTATTCATAAAAACACCAATAAATATAGTCAGGACTCCCTCTCTTAAAAAACAATGTTTTCATTATCGGGTTCTCGCGTCGTCTCCTGGCATCAAGCTTTCATACTTTTTAAAATATTTCTAGTCAACACAAAATGTTTTAAAAATTAGGCGATGCACGAGGAACGAAATATTTCAACACTAGGTTATCTCTGTCTACTCTGCTGTATGCGGGATACAAGCAATAAATATAATTATAACGTAGTAAGACCTGCTGTTGTGGCTGCGGGGTAGCTGCGAGGCGTTGCGGGCCCGGTGAGTACGGCTGCGAGCGCGGCGACGCGTAGTGCCGCGGCGAAGACGAGTACCCGCCGCCCACGCCCACACTCACACCCACGCCGCCGCCCGGCGACGCGTACCCGCCGCGCGCCAGGCCCATCTGCCCGCCCACGCCCACGTCCAGCGGCGAGTCCATGCCGCCGCCCGCGTTGGGCTGGTAGTAGGGCGAGCCGTCGTGCGCGTGCTGCGCGTGCTGCACGCCGTACATGGACGGCGACGCCAGCGCCGGGAACTCCCCGTGCAGGTACTGCTCGTGCGGCAGCGTGCCGTGCGACGACAGCTGCGGCTGCAGCATGTTGCTCGACTGTTGCGATTCCACGTCCACGTACGTCTGCACAACACAGAGAACAGAACAAACATTTTAGCATGATTCTACTAGTGAACCACCTCTTGAAGTATCATTAGTTATTCTTACATCTTTTAGAGATCATAAGGAGATTTCGCTGTTATATTTCTTGCTACTGCGTGATATATACATTAATATTATACAAATCTATACACAGACCGTATAGCAAAGTTCCCAACTTTTCTTTTGTCGAGCCTTCTCGAATTATAACTATATTTGCATGTTCTTTTTATTCTTGCAACTAATAAAATGTCGCACCTGCTGCGGCTGCGGCTGCTGCTGCTGCTGCATGAGGAACTGCTGGTCCTCGGGGCGTATCTTCTTGGGGCGGCCGCGCTTCTTCTTGGGCGGGTGGTCGCCGGCGAGGTCGAGCGCGGGCGGCGGGCGCGGCTGGCGCGGCGCGCGCGGCGCGGGCGGCGCGGTCTCGCCGTTCTCCAGCTTCACCTTCTTGGGCCGGCCTCGCTTCTTCTTGAGCGGCACCTCGGTGCCGTCCTCCAGGATGATGGTGTCCCCGGGCTCGGGCTCCATCGTCAGTCTGTAAGTGGACGAGCTTTGATGCAATATTTTTAATCTGTCGTATACGAGTTATAATTTTTCTGTGTACTTATAAATTTATTTCGGTTCACGCTGCACCCCGCATATTGCAGAATATTCTCCATTATACGCCCAATTTAAGAAACATTGAGTTTTAGAGAATTATACATATAAAAATTTAATTCAAAATCAGCTTCACGCTGTATCCCGCACACAGCAGGGTAGGCAGAGGGAACCTAATGTGAAGACATTCAGTTGTCCAATTTCCGCCGAATTCTGGAGGCATTGTGTGTTGAGCGTCGGATCTTAACGCCGCGCTTTACCTCGACACTAGAGCGAAGAAATAAAATATACATTTAAATAAATTTTCATTTCCTTGAGTGGGGATAGAACCCACGACCAGTTTTGTTTACTGGCAAGCTTTGTATTCTAGCGCCATGGCAGTAAAAACAGTAAAAATAATCAATTTGAGTTTTTACTGTTACTACTACATATACAATTAAATTATAAAACTTTTAACTTATTTGTCTTTTATCTTAATTATAACTACTCTTAGTAAATATATGCATCTATAAAACCCAAAGCTCTTCAGGGGAAAATACGTCTATCTTATTGACATCCATCCTTTAAGTAAATATTTCATTTCCTCGTGTTTGAACCTACAACCAGTCGCGTTTAGTCACACTTGTGCCTCCGCACCACAACAGGCCTTTAATTATTGACGTGGCGCACCTGCGTATTTCCATCTCCTCGTGCGGCCGGCGGCCCGTGGTGTCGGGGAACACGAGCTCGGCCTCGTCCACGTGCGCCACCAGCCCGTTGAGGTAGTCGCGGAACTTCTTGAGCGCCGCGTAGAAGGGCACCTTGTCGGCGGCGCGCGGCAGCTGCGCGCAGCGCGCCGACGACGACGGCATCACCCACATGTAGGTGCCGGTGCCGGCCACGGTGTCGGGCTGCTTGCCGAAGCAGAACTCCTTCTTGCCGGAGAACACCTCGTAGATGAGTTTCCCGTTGAACACGGCCACCTTCGGTCGGAACGTTTGCAGCTTCTCGAGCAAAATGGCGGAGCCCTCCTTGATCTCGCGCCGCGTGAGGTCCGCCGAGCCCTTGGTGGGACGCGAGACCATGTTCGTGAAACCGATGCCGAAGTTCAGCAACTGCGCAATACACACAATGCGCAATTGAGTGGGTATACAATCTATAATGACTAACTAATTATTAAGTAAATAAATAAAAAATAGGGGTCATCGTCCGACATTTGTTTTCCACTCGGGGAATTAATTATTTTCATTTCCTCGCTCTGATAGTAAAACAAAACACAAACTCAACATACAATGTCTAAAAATTGGTCAGTGCGAGTGGAGCGAAGTGTCTTAATACTGGTCTCCCTGCTTACAGAACTAGCACCAATGACATTGCTTCAATGGCATCTCGTAGTTATTGTACACATTCTTCCTAAGAAGAATGAAGCACGAGAATGAAAATGTTACACTAAGCTAGGTAAGAGTAAAATCCCTAAATAAAACTTGCACACCATTTTATAAGAGACGCACTTTCGCAAATATACAGGTGATTGTTTATGAATAGAAATAAAAATGTGATGATTGTTCTAAGGTTTTTGATTTCATCCAATATTATAAGAATATTTAAAAAAAAATGTTATTATGTCTTAAAGAATACCGCTAATATGCCAGAAAAAATATACGCATAAATGTTCTTCCAGACGCATTATTTAGGTGATACAAAATAATATCCAGACTATTCGTAATGAACGATCTAGGTACACTAACGTGGAGTCTATTATTGTATTTTCTTTATTTACTTTAGTTTTATTCAATAAACAGTGTAGAATTAATAAGGTGCAAATGTAATCGACAAGTGAACTAAAACTTACAACATTCGCGATCTGCTTGTTGCGTCGTCTCACTCAACTTTGTAATCAATTTACTTCTACTATTTATAAAACAAACAAAATACTACATTTTAATGTTATATTGTTGAAATTTCTGAACTTTTTTTCATCACTTTCTATTAAAATGCAAGGTTTTCTTAAAAACGATATTTTGGCAAGTTTTGACTGTCTTACATTTTAGATATGACTAACGTATTCCGCACATAACAGGGTATGCAAAATGAATCTAGTAATATCACACTCCGTTGCCCACGCACCGCCCAAATATCAAGACAACGCTCGTTTGGTTTGGGGGCGCATTGTCTTGTTACTTAAACAATGAATCGGAGATAATAATTGTTTCAAGTGGAATTCGAACCCACAAGCTTCACAATCAAACAAAAAGTGAGAATGGAAGTGCCGAAATGTTATTTCAGATAATTAATAAAATTTTGACGCCGAATTCGTAGTGTAACTAATATATTTATCATTGAAAATTAATGGATGTGAATAAATGTCAAATAATTATGTTCAAAAAAAGAACCTACATGCTTAATTTTTTAAACGTCAAAAAATTTACCGCCAGTTCACTAAAGTTACTGCGTCAGATGTGAAAAGGATCGGCGCAAGAAAATGGTATAAATAGAAAACAGAGTTTGTTGAGTTTACTTTGCTTTATTTACCCGACTGCACGACGCAAAGAAGTAATGTGTTTATGAGTCTATGTACCAATTTATATGTGTTACTAGGAGTCGTTCTAGAAACCAAACGCCTTGTTTACTTTCTATGGAAATACATATTATGAAGTCTCTTGGTAGTAGTTAAATAGAGTTATTATTTTGTTCGTTTATATTTAAGTACATGTATTATACCTATACTTTTGTTTTTTTAATTTTATTTACATGTTTGTTATTCCTGCGAAACTTCATATATTTTTAAAATAACAACACTTATATGATATATGGTTTTACTTTCCGTGCTCCTTTAAAGAGTCCAATCCAGTATTTGACATTTAGGTTGCCATATTTACTTGTAAACATAACTTAAAACTACATTAATTCTAACTATTCCTTACACTGAAGTAAGCATATGTTACTTTTAGCCAGAAACATACCTTATAGTCCTCATCAGCGCTCATCTGCTCGCGCGTGAGGCCAGACAGGTAGAGGCACTTCCAGAAGTGGTTCCCGGGGCCCGCGTAGTGGTGCCCCTTGTACGCCGCGAACAGCCCCGGGTTGATGCCGATCTGCAAACACGTGAGTAAACGCTGTTAATATCTAGCTAGTCTACCTAAAACTATTTATTATTTAGTTCCTAAATACGTGCGTTGAGTTCCGTCACTCTACACAATGCCTCCAAAATTATTACTGCTCATAATGGGCGTAATGGTACAATCCGATCAGAATTACATAGTGACAAAAAAAATTACATAAAAAGATGTATTTAAGGTAAATGCGACAAAATTTCAAATATGTTTTAATAAATTGAAAGAGAACAAAGTAAAATACTTCATGTGCCTAAAGACTTTATTTCTTATATTAATTAAACTTTAAATTGATTTCGGTAAGATGATCTTGAAAAATATACCTATATACGGCTATGCTAATCACATTACCAAACACTTGAGAAATCCGTGAGAAATTCCACTACAGTTACTCTTTTGTCATTTTTTTTATCAATTATAATATGCAAAATTATTTTTTTCCATCAACTGCCGCCGGTGCGGACGGTAGCAAGCAATGAAACAATGCGCTACTATTATTAATTACTTTTTTTAACGCAATTTGAATCATCAAATCTTAAATCAATTATGAAACAGAAGAAGAAGCGAGACGAGCGGAGTATTTCAACGTTGTTGTAAAACAATCGATTTTGTAATCGTCATTAAAACGAACTAAATTTTGTGTTAACTCTAAATTATAATATATTTTATTATGATTTAGTAGAAGTTTGGTTATGTTGATCGCAGGGCAGGTTGTGTTAACAGGATTTACAAAAAGAATTGATTTAAAAAAAAGTTTAAAGATTATGAATTATTGGGGGGGTTTTCTATTATACTATCATCGGCTATCAAGTTCAATCAGGCGAACACACGTAAAAAGAAAAGTAGATTTTTTTTGTGTTTTTCAGTGTTCTAAATGAGATATATAGTAGCGCGGTGGTCGATCGTACTCACAATGATGATGTCGAGGTTCTCCGTGAGGTGGTCGGGCAGCGTGCGCCGCGACACCTCCTCCTCGCTCATGCCGTTGAAGCGGTCGTGCTTCTTGCGCTCCTTGACCGGCCTCACCGCCGCCAGCGCGCCCTCCAGCACCCCCTCCACCTTGATCTCCATGCTGGAACACCAACAACACTTCATTTACACACCCCTCACTTGCAGAGACATTATTTTATCATCTACCTATATTCGAGATGCGGGTCATGTGTTGGAAAAACAACGCAATTCGTTACGATCAGGGTGAGGAAACTAGATTATTTCAATATTTCACCCGAGTGGACACTAAAACCGCGCGCCTCAACTACCACGTCAGTATTATTACAGTCAGATCGTCATGCTGTTCCTAATATATAAAACGCACTTTCCAAAGGATATCCGATATTTTAACAGATAGAATTATTTTTTTATAAATGATTAAACTTAAATGTCTTGCTCATTGCTTCTAATAACATTTAAGTCCTAAAAAGAAGTGATAAATTAAATTATACAAAAAAAATGGTATAGCGTTCAATGCTAAATGTGAAAGTTGAATTTTTTCATCAAGAAATTAGTGTCCGTTACAATTTTTTTTATCAAATTTGTATTATGACAATGCAATTTTTGCACAAAGTGTCGTCCATTCGTTTCATGTTCTTGCATTTATCACGCCTTGCGTACATATAATAGGCATGTTACATAGCGAAACAAACAACACACAACATACATGGAGTGGTCAAACCGTTTTCTCAAAGAAGAATTTGAATCCACAAGAAAAAACGTGAAAGTACCATAGAAAGGCAATATATTGGGAAAAACTGATTCAACTGTTTTCAGACAGGGTACACTTAATTTAAGTTAATAAATCTTTCACAGTTACTTAATTCAAATGGATTCGCCGCGACAGGTACCTACAGCGCCATTTATGGCAATACCGAGTATCTAAAGTTACAACAACAGCACAGTTATATGAATAGTAGGTATGGTACGTAACGTCAGCTGACTTTCTACAGCATCCCATTTGCAAAACATCTCGGCATTCGTAGTTTCCTATACGATCAGTACCAAGGAACGCTATTTTCACTATATTATTGACCTAATAATTGGATAAATCGGTAATCAATTGTTATAATGATTTTACTGTATTATTTTTATAAACGTTTTCACAATAAACTATAAAAAAATATTAATTTTGCGCACATAAAACGTCCACAAAACTATTAAGTATTTAATTTCTATTAAAAGTAAGAAAAGTTTGTGTGTGTTCCAAATTCTGTTAGTAATATGTTTAGCAGTGGAGCGCTGAGCGCGACCGGAACGAAAGCTATATTTAAAAAAAGAGGGTCTGTCGTGGCGCCTCGTTCCAAGCCGCCGATAATTTTACTAGATTTTGTAGTACAGTCCAGGCTAGTAGTAGGTCCAGTACAGGCAGTTTTGCGTCGCGTCCACTCTCGGTCTCTTCGACGATATAGGTATATAGTAATAGACTATTGAGTCCATAGCGACAAGCGACACTACAAATCGCCAATCGTAAACGTCTCGGATTACGTCGTGGTGCGTATATTTCAGACACGTTTTCCGATCTCCTGTCCTAGAAGATAATCTGCCTACGCGGCGGCGGGCCTTCACTTTGTTACCATTACAAAGTTGATCCGTAAAAACGCCGATGCCGCGTATATTTTATATTGTCTTAATTTTTCAATGATTAGAATAGGAAACTCGAAGAACGATGATGCGTTCATTTTGGAGTTGAGTAACAGTGTATGTAGGTGTGGATGTGAGCGCAGTTGCGACCTTTATGTCTCAAGTGTACAGATAATGTATCCTACATTGGCTTGCGCCACAGTTTGAACATAAACGAGGCGTCACAAACTAGTTGTAGGTATCTTTAATTCTGTGCTCTGTTGCTAGCCTAATAAATGCAAGCCGTATCGTGGAAATCTCCGTCGGGTGCGTTCAGCGTGGTCGCGCCTCGTAGTCCGCTTCGCCGGCGTCGCGGAGCTTCATCATTTGCTCCAGCACAGCGTTGTTTTGACAAATTATTACATTTTCGACGTCCACAAATAACATAATAATATAATCCAACAAGTTATAGGTGTTGGTTGTTACGAGCGCGTTGTTGTTATTTACGATTGAATGAAGCGCCGCCGTACGGCGACTCATACCCTCGTAAATCATTTATTTTTAACACTAAACAAATTTTCAATAATATTTAATTTGGCGTATTTTAATATAATAAAACTACAATATCGCAGAAGCGGCAGATAGCTACTTAATTTCCATATGATTCTAAAATATGATAATTTTTTGCTCCGAGACCTCGAATATTGAGCTGCGTCGTTGCTTCAGGTGCCATTTGCATTCTAATTATTAGTCTAGTATATTTTAGCTTAGTGTTTATTATAGTAGCAAAAAAACTAATTATGAAGGCAAAAAAGACTAAAGCGTGTAGTTTCTACAATAATACGAGTTTCCCGTTCCATGTTCTCGCTCGGTGCTCGGTGGAGAGAGGGTCGCCACGCCACGACTTGTGTTTATTTCAAAACGAACGTAAAATCAATTAAACAAAATTCAAATTTAAATTTAAGTGTTGAGTCGGTGAAATGTTTCATTTTATCGCCCCAGAAAGTTGATAACTGCGAAGGCGCAGCCGTTTGCGTTTTTCATGTGTTTCAATGAAGTTTTTCGTTACATTTTTTGAGGTGGCATAGCGGAACACGAAAAGATAATTGAGGCTAAAACGATTATAACGTGGAAAGCATTATAAACGTTCGGTTCGGACGAATCCACCTTGATCTGATTATTTCGCTCGAATTTTTGGCTAGCGATAGCGCGGGCTTCAGTTCCGGTACCGAAATACTTGCGACGTAAACAGTGCGCGGGCTGCGCGCGCATCCCACTGCCACTGCCCGCGGCCGCGCTCGCCACCACCGAGCCGCCACAACCACCACGGTCGGACGCTGTGTCTTCATTAGGACCATCTCTATCTGTGCGTGTCTATCATTACTAAGAACTGGGACACGGCGCTGCGCATCGCCGTACAAAACTGGAATAACATTAGAAAAGCAACAAAGCAGCCAAGAATAGGTACTCATCGCAAACGCTAACCGCATCTTTCTTTCTAAATTGTAGGCAGCTACTACGTATAAAGTACGAGGCTAGTACTGTAGTCTGTACCAAATCCTGCACATACCGCGCCAAGTCGTTCGTTGGGTCACTCGAGAGTGGCCTTCCTTTTGAGCTCGCTTGGTCGACTCCTTTCACTACCCTTAATTTCAATAATTGTGTCAGTTTTATCTTAAATTCGGTAGTTAGCAATTAAAGCGCGCTGGAAATTGGAACCGACCTTCGAAACGCCCGAACCAGTTGCGGAAATTGGTCGCGTCCCATTCGATTTACCTTCCTTCAGCAGATGAGGTCATCAAAGCTTGTAGCGAGAACTTGCGTTTACATTTACGCAGCAAACACTGCACATACTGTATACCTATAGTGTAGTGTAGTATAGTGTAGTGTATACATACATATTATGGGTATGTACTGCATGCTATCTACCCGCACCGCACCGCTCTACGTCGCCACCGCCATACATACGTACATATATGTACGGTTCTATACAAGTATACAGTGAGCCCGTAGTGTGTACCTATAGCCGTTATTTCAACATCGTTTTCAAGTAGACGAAGGCCCAATTACTACTGGTATTTTATTAATTAATTATGTTCTAGTGCTTGTTCGTTTAAAAACTCACGTTTTTGCGAGGATGGAGGCGACGCAAAGTGATCTCAAAGTTTTACTCTATTCGATTACTAGTTTTTGTGCCAACGGCAATTCGGAGCAGAAGCGGAGCGTCGATTAGTGTACAGTAGTGGTTTTGAAAGGCGGTTCAAATACATGAAATCGATTCTCAACGGCTGAGATGTTTTCGACGGCGAGTCTGCGATGTCACGCGCTCGGCTCTCGGCGCTACGTGACCGCGGCGCCTCGCGCGGGCTCACGACACACGGTGGGTGCCCGACGCGACCCGCCGTGGCCGGTCTGGGCACGCCTCGGTCGAATCATTGTACAAACGTTCCCAGGAAATCGACGAAAAAATACACGTTCAATTATACTTCACTAATTAGAATTTATGATTATGTTTTGCTTATGCATATTTTAGAGCATATTACTCAAATTGAGGACGTTTTTTACCACGACTTATCACTATATATAAAAGTTGGTCCACTCGTATATTTGTTATAAAAAAGTGTAAATATAAAATTGCGTATTTGGGGCATGTGTTTAGACTTTAGACACACAACATGCACATGAAATATTGGTGGTATAAGAAAATCATGGGCCTTTATTCATGGCTGAAGAGAATCTGCTGATCGGCATCAGAGAATGGACGAGCATCAAAAACGATGTAGATATACTTCATTTATTAATTCTTAATTCGTCGGCAAGTAGGGAACGGAGTGTCTTAACACTAGGCACTATATTCAGAAGAATTGTAAGAAATCCAATTGACATACCTACGAGTACCTCATACTATTTACTTAAAAGTCACAATCAAAGTTTCGAAGACATTCAACGTGAGTAACGGACATATCAGACATGTCGTGAGTTCTCGATCCATTTATCACGGCGTCGGGCGAGTGGCGGGCAAGTGGCGGGTGACGCCTGCAGCTAATCTCATCCATCGCCTTGGCTCTATACGTGTCAATGGTGGGCAGTCAAGGATCCCGCCGTGAGTCACGCTGTCGCCCGTCGTGAGCGAGCGGCAGAGGCAAACAGAGCTATTGCCGAGTCGTCAAATTTTATGTCGCGTCGCCTCATCGCGCCCAGGCAGAACTGCGAAGCGCAGTCACGCCAAAAATTCTTATTCAAAGTGATTTTGCGGAGTCACTTAAATCTTATCATTTTTTATTTATAGCTCCTGGACACGCATACAAACGACACAAACGAGTCGTTCCGCATTCGGCGAGCTATCGCGGACAGGTTTTTGAGTAGTATTAGAGGCATCCTGCGCGGCGCTGGGTTGTGCGGCCTGAGGATGTGGGTCGCGGTACTAATTCCGTCGCGGGGTCAGCGGCCGCGCGCCCACACTGCCGGCACCCACAATAGCCGGTCACGTCTATACACCATGCCCTATACATAATACATACGTAGACGCATCTCTACGACACGGTTTTCTGGATCTCCTTGTTGTCTGTTTATTACTTAATGTTTTAAAGTATAATATTAATACAAGTTTACATTTAAAGTGCCTATAGCGAATTCACATACCACCGAAACTATGTACCTACTTTCTTTGGTACAGTTCAATAAGTAAAATTCAAAATTTAATATTAACCACTATGGTTAATAATAAATTTTGAATGCAAATATTCAGTTGGCTAAAATGGCTACAGATTTTATTTCAGAAAAAAAAAATCTAAAATTAAAGTAATCGAATATAATTTAAGAAAATTTTAGCTTAAGTTTACACTATCGACTACATTTATTTACAAATCTTAAATATTTTCGTGAAATAACATTATCATTTTTAAAACAATATCTATGTATTCAAAACGTAAGTTTCAGTCAATAAAACAGTTATTATGTAGCAATTTTGTTGAACACAACAATTTATATCGATATAACTTTTTTACTTATTAATCGATTTTAATAAAACAAACACCAAACTTTAATAGAAGTAGGCCAAAATACAATTGTATAAATTGCAATTAAATAGGTTAAACCGTTCCTTACATTAGCGTGCACAAACGCATAAACAAATCGACTAACAATTTTTTAAAAAATCATTGGTATTGGATTCTTTAAATTTACATTAGACTAAAAATGCCCCTAAAACTAGATTTGCCTTTCATGTACCTACATACAGCGATACAGTTACTATTTTATTATAGATAATAAAAATATAGATAATAAAAATTTACAATTTAAAAATTTATATCAAAATTTCAAGATTCTTATATGTATTTTTAAATATGCGAGTAAGCAGCAAAAGTGATAATCATAGCCGTCATATAGTCTTGTCAATACAATGTCATCTGATCAATATAACATTCGTTAATAGCTTATTGCTTATTTAAAAACAAGTCCATTAGTTTATTAGGAATAACCTGTAAATTTCAGTCCTGTAAATTTAAAGGGGTCCCTTTAAATTTTGCGGGGTTCCTGCTAAAGATTTAATTGATTGAAGAATTACTTATAGGTCCCGACTGTTAATGCTAATAAACTATTTGCCTTTTTTTATCCATTTAGTTTTATGCAGTCAGTGGTATCGTTTTTTTTTTTTAATTATTTTTATTTTTCACTTTTTTGTTAGGATACATTCGAACGAAAAAATTCGCAATCTTATTATTTCCTTGAAGGTATAATATTGTGAGGAATCGAACTCGCTTTCATAGTCTTCAAGAGTAGGCAATGATTACTATTATCCTCAAGTATATATATTAAAAAAAAATACATTGTATTATTTTTGTTAGTATTACGGTAATGATAATCACAATATTGAACAGCCGCCATATTTTTTTTAACGTCACCTATCTAAGAACACTTGGGCTACTAGACGAAACTAATGATACCTCAATTATGTAAATCCGTTCAGTGGTTCTGGAGATATGAGGTAATAAAGAATATAACATACATATCAGATACGCGCGAAAAACAAGCCCAAGAAATACATAATTAACTAAATTGTAACTGATCACAATCTGTAAATCACGTATATGTGAAAAAATCGATTGTACAATGTAATACAACCCAAAACAATTTGTTATTAAATTTTTATCTGTTAGTCTGTGACCGCTAATCTCAGAAACGGCTCAACCGACTTAAGTACAGTTTCATTATTGGATTT
>DWAP01003125.1:0-12418 GCA_018230625.1 Heliconius eleuchia
ACAACCAGTCGGTTTACAGTCACACTTTGTGCCGCTGCGCCACGACCGGTCTCAACATTTGTTTATGACAAGAGATAATTGTTAGCTTTAGGCAGTCATTTTTAAAAATGACTGCCTAAAGCTAACAATTATCTCTTGTCAAGACAAAATATTATTTTAGTGGTAGTAACACTACCACACCAACTCATATTTCTAAACAATGAATGCTCAGCGGTGGAACAAAAGTGGCAATCAAACTGACAATAATCATGTTCAAAATCAGCCAATATAATAGTCTAAAATAATATTCTTACCAATCTGCCCTTGCTCATTAGGATATTTCCTTGGCCGACCCCTTTTTCGTCTACCTGGAGCTTTAGTGACAACAGCACTGTTCGTAGTCTTAATAAGTGTCCTTGTCCACTGAGCTTGAGGATCATGTTCAACTGGCAATTCATATTGCAAAAGAAGTCCATTCTCTTGTTTAATAGTGATTGTTTCTGTTTCATTGCCTGTAATATACAGGTATATATATAGTTTCTATTTCAATTGTATAGATTAGTATGAAATCAGTCAAAATACTTATATTTATGTTTTGACTATAAGAATTTTATTTTATATTAAGTATACTGATGTTCTTACATTTGAAATTATTTAGTTTTGAAATGTTTTCGCTATACTAGATGGGCTAGATGGTTATCATGCATAAAAACTATAAGAGATCGCTAAAACAATCTTTACCTTCTTCATTTTTATTCGCTGAAACAGCAGCCGATGTCTTTACAAATTCATCGAGACATTCTTTTAATGTATCATTGGAAGATAAACATTGCTGTTTGAACTGACATGCGTATGTTAAGCGATCCACACAGTTCAAACATATTAGCGTCGGTAATGTGTCGTTCTTGGTCACCTGAATTATAAACAAAATTATTGACAATATCTAATAGTACTTTCGAAATTGAAGAATTTCTGGGATGTCAGCAAAAAATAACAAAATAACCACAAATAAAACAATATAGCAACATTTATGTATGAAAAAATTATAGGGTGGCCATCGCAACCATTTGCAGTTGTAATTTTTCGTACCTCCACGCCGCAACAGTAGGTATACTTGTCGCCGAGTTGTTCATTGTTTTCATCCCAATCAAACAGCGATACCATGTCACCTGTCTCCAGGCATACTCGGCACGTTAATTGCCAATCCATTTTTACCACAAAATTACAGCAGTTATAAGAAAAATATCATCATATCGCAACTAAATTAATTCATTTATTATAACCGGAAGATGTATTATGTCAAAATACCGCTGCCAACATGACAGCAAGATTGAATCGCGTCGGTAAAGCTCCGTTATACGGAACTGTCTATATTAGAATATTAACAACAAATTCTATTTATTTCTATCTAAATTTTAACATTATTTTAGGAATATTGCTATTTTAATAAGGATAATTATATAAAGCAGAGTAAATTTTGTAAAAAACACAAATATTTTGATCGCATGCCTCAATCAATAATATTCATATAGTATCACACGTAAAATGAAACTGAAAAGTCATTGCCAATTTGCCAATCGTGGTCAAAGATGTCCGCCCCTCCCCCATTCATCTGAAAAACGTCAAATATCATACAAATTACAAATCACAATAACAATAAACATCATGAAATTATATGAAGAAGCTGTGTATCTGAAACAATAAAAACAAGAAATGGAATTATTTAGGTCTGAATTATACTATATATTTGTAAGAAATGAATCGAGTCTCTGGTGGAATCGGCTAACTGGTGCATTTTCAGTGAGATCAGGTAAGTGCTTTGATTTAAAATGTTCATGCGGAACTTGAGAATTAAAAACCAAACTACAAAAAATAGGAAAACTACAATATTTCCTTAAACAGTAATTCTAAGTTTAATAAGCTTTATCGATTTTTAGCATGGGATCTATCAGATATAGAAGACATAGAATGTTTAGGTATAACGGAAGGCATTATAGGGAAAGTAGAGCATTCGAATATTTACGAACCGCGATTAATGATAATTAAGGAAAGTGTACCTGTTGGCCAAATATATTTCCATCATACAATATACAAAATAAAATCAATATGCTTTTTGAATATGGGTGCGATAAATCAGGAATTAGAACTATGTCCCTGCACGAAGCATGGTTCATCATCTGTAATGGCTAACAAAGGCGGCAATAAAAAAATGGGAACAAGACTCTTTGAAAATTCAGCATTTCTTAATAAAACTGTAGGGGCAGTTAAAAATGTTAGCAATACAATAAAAACAACAACACAACAAGCAGCAACTCAGGTAAATTATAGATACACACAGGCTATAAATCTTTAGCGTTTCAAGGATTCACAGTGGAGTTCTTGCGCCTATCTATTTGTATAATTAATAATGTAATATAAAGACTTTGTGGTGCCCTGGAACTGTATCTGACTGACTGAATGTAAGAGTGACTATTATGTATTTTATGCCTATTTGGAAAATGAATGATATTCATTTCCTAGCTCTGGTAACAATACAGAGAATAGCATTAAGTTTTGCCACTCAAAACACAATGTCTCTAAAATTAGATGGTGTATAGGAAATGGAATGTTTTAGTAGGAGTTCTTTATAAAATGTATAATGTTAAATTTATTTATAAACTAATAAAAAATGTATAATGTTAAATTTATTTATAAATTAATAAAAATACTTCTATAGGTAAAACAAACTGTAAAAAAACAAAGAGACCCAAAGCTAGCTGAGCGTTTCGAAAAGAGATTGACTGACGAGCTTCATAAAATATTTGATGATTCAGACAGTTTCTACTATTCAAGAACACTTGACCTCACAAACAGCTTGCAGAGACAATATGAAATTGAGAAGGTTTTAGAAACTGAAGAAGGGACAGGCAAACCCATAACTGATATTACAAGATGGTGGAAATATGTAGATGATAGATTTTTCTGGAACAAACACATGCTAAAGGACATTATAGCGCTGGAGGTATTTTTTTTTAAATGTAGCTTAAAAACATTCAAAATTATTATCAAATATTATCTTGTAAAATCTTTGGAGGGCTTTATTTTATTACATCAAGTGAATTATTTTTATGTAACTCACTATAATTGCGGTCAGAGTTATGTCACACACTTAGTGTCATGTGCTTAAAACTCATAGTTATTCTATTGCACTATATGGCTAAAATCATAGAGATTAACTAGTTATAATAAAAGAAATGCCAATTTTTTTCTTTCCTAAGTGTGGACACTTTAAAATAGTAAAAAATGCCAATTTTCTTTCTCTTTCCTCAAATAGAGTCCACAATGTGATCAATGGGTACTTCCAATAATCCAAGGCTATGTTCATCTGTCACAAATAGCTGTGGAACCTCCGGACGCAAATCCCTTGAACACAGAGTCACTATCCAATGTGAATAGTTGTGATGAGACTTTCACACTAGGTCTGATATCTAGACGGTCTAGATATCAAGCTGGGACTAGGTGAGTATTTTTTATTAATTTCACCCTGTATCCCGCATGTAATAGA
This sequence comes from Heliconius eleuchia, assembly GCA_018230625.1. Lineage (NCBI taxonomy): Eukaryota > Metazoa > Arthropoda > Insecta > Lepidoptera > Nymphalidae > Heliconius > Heliconius eleuchia. Next base: position 3,524 of record DWAP01003125.1, read on the forward strand.
GTAGACAGAAAAAAAATTGTGTTAAGAAATGTTATAATTGTGTGCACGCGCAGTTTTCGAAGGCTTGCTTGTTAAGTGGCGGAATTAAACCCTGAGCTTTTTCTTATTACCAATATATTTGTTGAATTTTTCAAAGCATTGCCTAATGAGTTGAGGAAATTAACGCCGTGTTTTCCCTTGGTGCCAGAAAATATTAAGAAATAATAATTCATTTCCTTGAGTGGGGAACGAACCCAAACTGTTGTGTTACAGTCACACCTTGTGCCCCTGTGCCACAATGGCTACAATTTGGTATGTATATTTTTTTATTTACAGTTTGTATATATATTCTTTGTTTTTAAGGTACAATCGACGCGGTATTGAACCAGGTGGTAAAGTTGCGAATTATGTGGAGACAGAACAAATTGTATCTATTATATGTTCAGATAGTATTCATAGAGCCTCGTTTGTTCAAGTAAGTTTCTATTATGAAGTTTTAAGTGTTGTAATAAAATAAATTTAATTATATAGGAAACTAAATTTGTGATTAGAATATTTTTTCATCTTACAATATAACAGTCGTATTTTTTATTTTTTTTTAAAGCTTCACACTGTATCCCATAAACACACATAGCAGGGTAAACAGAGGGAACTTAGTGATAAGACACTTCTGTTTCCCAGTTTCCGCCGCATTCTTGAAGCACTGCGTGTGGAATGACGGAATTTAACGCCGCGCTTTGCGTCGTTACTAGAGAATAACACAAATAAAAGTAATTTAATTAAGATAAGCGCAGATAAGTAATGTTCAACACAGGTATTATAGTGTGACCCACATAGTCAACGTGCATGAATTAATTATATACATATAAAACGGTAACTTCTTGTGGCCTTGGAATGTAAGAGAATTATTCATTTATTTGTTTTATATACGAGTATATTTAATAATAATGAATAAAATAAATACTGCTTTGTCTTTCTTCTTCTCAGTCGTTACGCTCTTCACAGAGCGGTCGTGGCCATCATGTAGTCATGTTTTTGGCTTCTTGCCACAATTTCACGCCATTTTTTTCTGTTGATCATCATTCTAGTGCAGTCATGCAATTGACCGCTTACGGTTGATTTTATTTGATGCGTCCATCGCAAGGGTGATGAAAACTTAAAAATGCCGGTTTTCCACAATATATAATAATCGCTCTTTGCTGCCAAATACTTGGAGTATGGACACTTGAACTTGACTTGAACGGAGTTCTGTCCACGATATCCCGAGCATCTTTCTCCAGCATCATATGTCCAGGGCATCGACCTTCTTTTTCCGGTTCCTGCACGGTTCATGTCTCAGCGGCATATAGGAAAATAGGGAAAACAAGAGTTCGGGTCAGTCACATTTTGGTGGTTTTGGTGATTTTTCTGTTCTTTCATACCTTTCCTAGCATTTCTAGTAATAGCCGTATCATATAGCTAAGCCAGCCCAAGGTATATGAAAGACTGGACCAATTCACAATTCGCAACATCAGTAACTTTGGCGAGTTATTGTTGTCGAACCACAATCATCATTCTTGTTTTGCTGCGACTGATTTTTAATCCAATTCAAAACTGAAGGCTGACAAATTCCATCCTTTGAAGCAGTTCTTCCATGTGCTGAATACTAGAGACTAATAAGGTTTTGTCATCGGCGTAACGCAGGTTTACAATGTTGTAGCCGCCAACCGCTATACCATCTGTCCAGTTCTTAAGAATGATACGCATTATGAGCTCAGTGTAAGCGTTAAAGAGGAGCGGTGATATTATGCACCCTTGACAGATACCCACGCTGCGATGGAAGTTACTTGATAATAGGCCGTCTGTTCTCACTGAGGCAGTTCCTTCTTCGTATAACTGTTTAAGACGGTGTACTAGATGCTTTGGTGTACCCATTTGCAGTAAGTTGTTCCATAAAACTGGTCATTTCACAGAATGGATCGCTTTGGAAAAATCTGCAAAGCAGATTGCAAACGGATTTGTTAAACACCTGTGCTTTCTCTAGGACTTACGAACGATAAGAATTTGTTCCATAGTACTTAACCTTTCACAAATCCAACTTTTTCCGGTGCGGTCTTTTAATGTACGAAATTAAAATTTCGCATAAATTGTTTTAACCTGTAAGGCAACACTAAAATGCTATCAATGTAAAAAGTATTCCAACTGGTTTTGATTATTTTTAAACGTTACAATGACAATATTTATGCTAGTTTGTAAAAAAGTTCATATTTTTCTAAACTAAACAGATATTATCGTCTAAAGATTTTTTTCAGGCCCAGACTATTCTGGAGTGAACTTTACCCATAAATAAAACCACATCTCTTTTATACGGCATTTGTTGTATATTTTTATGTTGGACTGAGCTATTTTCAAACATATCTGAAAATGGGGCTTTTATCGAACATTCCAATATAATTAACGACCCTGAATTAATTAGCGTCGTACTTCATATCCTCATAACTTCGTCGTGACCTTTGTACAAAATGGAAATTATAAGAAAATATTTTCATTATTATTTATTATACAGGAACTAGTTACCTAGTTTTTCCCCCTTTTTTTTAATTGACCATTTGATTCTGCAAACTGAAGCATGTTAACTTTTAAAATTTCTACTTCCCACGCTGGGGAAATCCGACTCGTACTTGACCTTTTCTTATTAGTTTGACCTGTATAAGTATAAACAAAAATTACTTTTTAATTTACCCACTAAACTTTAATTCGATGGATGTAGGTTCAATCCCTAGTCTTTGTAATTAAATAAATAAATGAATCAGCTTCACGCTGTATCTCGCACACAGTAGGGTAGGCAGAGGGAACCTAATCTTAAAATACTCCGTTCCCCACTTTCTGCCGAATTCTGAAGGCATTGGTTGTTGAGTGGTAGAACTTAACGCCGCGCTTAGCCTCGACGCCAGAGCAAAGAAATGAAAATATAAATTTAAGTAAATATTTCATCTCCTCGAGTGGTGATCGAACCCACAACCAGTCGGTTTGAAATATTTTAATTTCCATGTCTGATAAACAAAGCGCGGCGTTGAATTACGTCAATCAAAACCGCCGCCGCCAATACATTCTAAGTTGGGCGGTACGTGGGGAACGGAGTGTCTGGACACTAACTACCCTAGGCTTACCTGATTAAACGCGATATAGTGTGGTTTTGGCCTTTTATTTTAATAAACTTAGAACCAAGTTTCGAAAGCTATACTTGACGATGCCGTCGTAAAAGAAGTGGCCTTTTGGCCTATATAGCAGGCTCTTGATTCTGATGAGTGCTTTATATTTTATATGAAAAGGTTCGTGGATCGGTGCCAATATTTTGGAGTCAACCTGACTATAAGTTTCGACCACCGCCGAGATTGGATAGAAGTATGTATGATTTTTTTTCAATTTTTTTATAGTTACAAGCTTTTGGGGCTATTTGAGGGTGGTGTCTTTTTTAATGCTGTGGTTGAGAGAAGAGAGAGATGTCTCCTTGATTAAGCTAAATTTATTTGTCTCTACTAAGTTTGCAAAAGAAAATATACAATTACATGTAAATTAATACTCGTTGCTGAGTTGTTTTTTTAATAAAACCAAAATTATTTCTTATTTAATAATTCCTTAAATAGCTTCTTATTCGATGATGATTGTATTTGCCATATCAGTTCTTTATAAACAGGTTTTTTTTATTTTCAACCTCAGTTCATTGAAACCACTATATCCATTATTGTTACTTTAATTTTTAATAAAAACAATAAAAAATTCGGAAAATCATACAATGATATCTTGTGAGGTTTTCATAAGGCGCGAGTTCGAATCCCGCTTTGTTAAAAAAAATATATTTGTTTCTTAAGTATATGTGTTTTAATTAATGCATAAGATTTATTCCAATAGCCGAAGAAGAGTCCCAAGAAGCTTTCAAGAAACATTTCGAAGAAGAACTGAGAACTTACAAACAAGTATGTATACTGAACCTGGTGGAACAACAGGGTAGGGAGAGAATTATATGGGAGGCGTACAGTAACCACATATTGAAGTATAACAGTCCCGATATTATATACGCTACATTTGATTTTCATGAGTATTGGTAAGTTTGTTTGAGCTTATTTACAGCTAAATTGTATTAAAATAAGAAATTCTTAATTATTACAACATATTTATCCTTACTTCATTATTAAAATATATTAAAAATGAAACATAAATTATTCAATTGAATTTAATTTATTATTAGAATTAAATATTTGCTCACTTTGGGAAACTATAACTAACTATTGTCGTTTCACGGCTTAGACAAGACAAGCACGACGTTTGAGAAGTACTAAATGTTTTTGCGTTTAATAAAATCTTTAATAACCATGCTATATGCTGGATACAGTGTGAGTTAAAATATGTCTTTCTAAATTTTAACTTATGAAAAAAATTTATAAACGCAGTCAACCATAATATGAATGCGTTTGTGTTTTGAATGGCGTCGCTTTGTCTACCAGAGTGATCTCAACCTGATCTCCAAAATTAAATATTATTTTTCAGCCGTGGCATGCATTACGAGAACGTCAGTATACTTATAAACGCTATTGCCGATGTGATAGGAGAAATGAGATTCTGTTGGAGAGACAATCGTGGTCTCATTTGTACACAAAATGGCGTCTTTCGGGTCAATTGTATAGATTGTTTGGATCGGACTAATGTTGTACAGGTAAGATTTTATTTGTATTATTAACTTATTTGATTATTATTAAATTTATCGGGCTGTGATCCTCAGAGGAATTCCGACACTCAACACGCAATGCCTCAAGAATTTGTAGTAAAATAATAGTCAGCGGACTGTCTTAGCATTAGGTTCCCAGATTCCCTCTAGTAAAAAAAATCACACTAGTTAAAACACAAAACGAGGCGTTGAGTTCTGCCTCTCAATTTGCGATGTCTTGAAAATCGTAAACTGCGTGCAGAACGGAGTGTCTTAATATTAGGTTCCCTCAGCCTATCCTGAAACATGCGAAATATAGCGTGAAGTTAATAAATATATAACATATCAATTTTAGCAGAACGACATTGAAACTAGTATTTTCGAAGGGTTATATAATATATTTAGTAGTTTAATGGATAAAAAAAATTGTTAAAATCGACGTGCTTCGCGCATACTATCTTAGGCTAAGTTAAGCTCATTATAAGCTATAGAACTTAGTTCGTGATTATATCTTTAAACCTTATTTTAGAGGCTTGGCTTGGCTGCCATTTTAATATATCAGATATTTTAACATGTCGTCGGCAGGAGATACGAAAAATGATTTTAAAAAATTGTGAGCGATAATATATATTGTAGCGATAATATATATATGCGTGAGTGATAAGATATATTGTACATTATCAGAAGGTTTTTACAATTTCAACAATTATTTTGCGTTTATTTATGTACTGGTCGATTGTAAACATTTGTTTTTAGACTTTAATAATTTAACTGCTAAATACTTAAATAATGAATAATAGAAAAATTATCGAATATATAACGACAAAAGCGGCTTTAGCAGGTTTACTCTCTAAGTCGTTGATATGTTTTTAATTGCATTATATATTTACCCTGAATAATGTGTTCTCCCTATAAACAGACGGCAATAGCAAAATACGTCCTAGAACTGCAATTATGCAGACTGGGCCTCGGTACTCCAGGATGTGGTCTACCTCCGTCCCTCCGCCAGGCCTTCCTCACGATGTGGGCGGATAGTGGAGACCTGGTGTCCAGGCAGTATGCTGGGACTAAGGCGCTTAAGGTATTTGTATAAAAAATGTTTAAATGAAAATCCATCAATCCATCTATAAAAATATATCTATTCTATGAACGTTTTATACGTTCATAGTCTATGATTTTTTTTTCTTAAGATGGGACATTAAACTCATTATCCTATTTTCAATCCTATCCTATGATCCTAATAAATTGGTAAAAAATGGCATTTTTTATTCAATCAAATAAGTGCCATAAAAAAGCATAAAAAAATACATTTTAAAATTTATCACGATTCTTAATGGACCCGCTGGGCGCCATGTCGCTGTGACGTCAGTTAGTCTTGTAAACAAATTCGCTAATACTAGTTGATAACGTATGAACAAACACTGCGGATCAGTCCACACTTTGTTTACAAGACTATATGACGTCATATCATGGCCGCTGCTCTTTGCGTACAAATATAAAATTATTATTTATATAAATTTAAAAAGTTAATTTTGATTACTTATTAAATAACCCATTCTTCATTGTATTATGAAATTGAAGAAAATATAATGATTATTTTTGCAGGGAGATTACACAAGAACCGGTGAGAGAAAATTGACAGGCATGATGAAAGATGGCGTCGCATCAGCTAATAGGTTAATAAAAATATTTTTTTATCTTTATTTTCAGTAATACGACTATTCGTATGCAATTGAATACTTTATAGTTTGCCATATCGTCCTTTATTACAAAGGTATAACAACAATTTTTTTTAAATTAACGTTAATTGAATTAATTCTGACCAACTTATTTATTTCTCAAAATCTAGACTCTAGAGAGAGGTATGTTTTAGTAAAGAAATTAAACCTTAGCTTTATGCGCATATTACACTCATTCAAATACTCCCACATTCAAAAATTTTTGACACTTTATAAAAGGAAAAATCAAAGCGATATCATTCCCGCTTCAGATTCCTCATATGCCATTTTAACGACGCCCTAACACAATGCACCATAGACATCGCTCTAGGACAACCTGTTAATATGACTACCCTACAAAATATAGATAGTCTATGGAATGATATAAAAATTGCATCGTTAATGATATTAGAAAATGTGGACACAGAATGTCCCAAATTAGAATTGATGCCATCTTATTTTGGACATCATTTGACTAGTGAAATGGCGTCGGTGGAAATAGCTTACGGATTGGGGAGGTCAGTTTTTATTGAAAAATATAACACTTTCATAATACAATGGTGACTTATTAAAGATGACTTAATCTTAAACTGACATTCTGTCGCCTTTCTGTATGTATATATTTGCACTTGTTCCAGTATTCATTATGAGAGTTCCTTATCCAAAAAATAAAACTGAGCCCTATTACAAAACTCCGCTGTCTGTTTGTTCGTCTGTCGGCTGTATCTCATAAAATATGATAATTAGACAGTATCTTTTTTTTACATATGATGTATTTCTGTTGTTGCTATGTTAACAGCTACTAAATACCAGAATCAAATAGATATTCTTGAAAATTATTACTAGAAATGTTCCTCTGGTGCAATAAATTATCTTGTAAGGCACGCTGCGTCGATAAACAGTACAATCTCGTACCTTTTTCAAGTAATCCCATCACTTCTTAGGCAGTTTTATTACTATAAAAAACTTATTTTTGCATATAGAGGTCCTGTTTTGACGCCGTCAAAACCAAAACCGCCGACAAATCATAGCGATTTGTCTCTAGATTCTCTTTGTATCACATTTTTCACTGTTTCGGAAAGTTTTATTTATTTAAAATGTTCTTTTTCGGTAATTAATTTCTTCATCGGTAACATTTAGATTCGTATTTGTAAACCGCTCTCAACTCTGAGATCGATGTTGACATGCCGTTTTCATTTATACATACTTTTTTTTATAAAAATGGCTTCTCTGACCTTAGACTCTGTAGTGGCGTTTATGGAAAACGAGTTGTTTTCAAATGAAGCACATTTGTTCCAGATACTACCTATCCACGTTCAAGGACGCGCTGCGGCAGGTGGCCGTGGACGTGATGACGGGCGAGTCGCGCTGCATCCCGGAGCAGCTGATCGTGCCGGACTGCACCAAGTGCACTGTCAAGGTGCTTAGTATACATGTGCGTGCATGCAGCTCTGCTTTTTTTATTTTGTTTTTTTTTTGTTTTGGTGTAAAGATTTTTTCTAGAGAGGTGGTCACAGAGAATGGAGCCCGAAACGCTTTGGTTTTTTTTCTTTTGTTTTTGTTTTTAGCTTCACGCTTTAATTCTAGTGGAGTAGCCAGAGAGAACAGAGAGCCAAACGCTAGATGATTTTTCTATATGCGATATAGGTAGAATAGTTTTTTGTGTTATGTTATCTATGTTAGTTATTAAAACTGATTAGATTGCTTATTTTGTTTTTATACGATTAGTTTTATGGAGTAATTTATAGGAAGCATAATAAACAAATGGATTTTAGCGGTTAAATAGTTAAAATCCTTTTAATTTTTTTAAAGTAGATTATGTAATTTTGGATAACAGGCTCTTATATTTATGTGAAAGAAAATTAAAGATTATTAGTGTAAAAAATCTATTTATTAATATTACATTATTCTATAACTCCAGGATCAAACTGCACCGGATACAGCGGCGATGGCTCAACACGTCAAATCGTTAATCGACGATTGTAAGAAGTTGCTGGTCGATACGGAACCCGTTTTGGGATCGTGGGGTCTTATTGACGCTGATCCACAGTTAGTATATTTTGGTATTTTGAATGATGGCATATATTGAATTTCAATCAATATAGACATATATGTATCCTACTGTTAAATTTGTTATAAATGTGAAACTTTGTAAGGACGGAATGACGATGGAATGTGTTTCTTTCAGTACTGGGGACCCACAAGAAACGGAAATGGACAGCGTGCTAGTTCTGACAAGCGAGGCGTACTACGTGACCGACTACGACGAGACGTCCGACCGCCTGCTGTCCGTGCAGCGCGTGCCCCTCGCACTCCTCGCCTCGGTGGAACTCGGGACCTTGGACGCTACTGCTACGGTAACTGCGCTTCAGGTTTTTTTATCTATACTACTATAATAAAGCGGAAGAGTTTGTTTGTTTGTTTGTTTATTTTAACGCTAACATCTCTGGAAGTACTGGGGGCTTAGCCAAGTGACATTTCTAACTTTCTGTACGTTTTGAAAATAATAGTTAT
>DWAP01003126.1:0-12418 GCA_018230625.1 Heliconius eleuchia
TCGATCCCCACTCGAGGAGATGAAATATTTACTTAAATTTATATTTCCATTTCCTATAGTTTATGTTTATTTGAAATATTTTACTAAATACGATACATACATAATTTTAATATAATTTTCATCGAAACATCCCTGAACACAAAACTAGTTTCAAAGTAAAGTTTATTCAGAAATTACTAAACGAGAAGTCTTTAAATTGGATGTATAAGGTAGGCTTAAATTCATTACACTTGACTACTGTAACCATTCAGCAACAACTATTTAAAATGGAAAACTGTATTAAAACGAAATTGACAGACCTGTTGACTGAAAAGCAATTGCAGCATATATTGGATCAGATAGCACCAGAATCACATGTCCTTAGCTATGACCTGAGACCAGCAAGCCAAGGTCTATCCGGATTCCTTGGAGACCACTTCAGGTTGATCCTGAACATAAGCCAAAACAATATTCTGAAGAAAATCCACTTATTCGTGAAATCTTTGCCGCTAGTAAACAAGTCTAAATCTGAGTTTATCCAAGAATGTAAGTATTCGGCGAGAGAGAACATGATTTTCCAGATTTTCGATGAAATACCGGGCGATGGCGGTAAGTGTCTACGTATAACATTTTTATTTTTTTTTTTTAAATTTTAATTACTTACAATTAGGAAGGAAAAATATTTTGAATCGAATTCAGTAATACTTGGAGTCTTATAGGTCCATGTTATTTTTTTAATTATAAAAGTAAATTAATGACTCTTAGTATTTCTACAGCTTCACGCTGTATCCCGCATACAGAAGAGTAGGCAGAACGTACCTAGTGTTAAGACACTCCGTTCTCCACTTTCCGCCGAATTCTGGAGGCATTGATCTGAGGATGATCCCCATCAAACCCACAACCAGTCGATTTCACAGTCACACTTTGTGCCACTGCGCCACGACTGGCTTCTTTTGATACGTAATGCTATATTTAGTACAATTAAGATTCCATTGAGACATTATGACTAGCATGCGATATCAGCATTTCATACGTTCAAGTTGACCATTGTGAAATATGTTAAGGCTTATGTTAAGATCAGATTTTGCAATCAAAATTTCCAATCACTTAGATTGTAATTTCTATATCGAAATTTTGATATTTTAATTTCAGGTCCCAATCCGTGGCGAACCAAAGGTTATTTTCATAACGAAAAAGTTTTAGTAATGCCTGACTTATCCTTAGAGGGCTATAAAGTTCACCCGATTGAGAAGGAATTTGATAGAAACCACGTCTTAGTGGGGATATCTTCGATAGCTCGATTTCACGCAGCTTTTTGTAATTATATAACTGAAAGCAGTATAAAAACGTCTTTTAATATCCTGGAGGAAAATAAACACGTAATGTCTGAGCCTATTTTTAAAGACTGTCCTTGGCTGAGGGCCGGGGTGCGTGTGACGTATAACATTTTGAAAGCATTTTCACCTAAATGGAAACAATATCCGGAAAATTTGTTGGACCAACTTACAAAACTGTACATCAAAGCCTGCGATGTGGTCAAGGAGTATGAAGATACTTTAAACGTGGTCATTCACAAGGATCTGTGGGCAAACAATATTTTTTTTAAATATTCAGGGGGAAAACCTACAAACGCAATTTTAATAGATTTTCAATGCATACGTTACGCGCCGCCGGCATTCGACGTCATGGTGTTCCTTTATATCAATACATCTGAAGAATTCCGGAAATGCCACGAAAGTGAAATTTTGGATCATTATTTTAAAATATTTTCAGAGGACATAGACGATCTTACCAAAATTAGACTAAAGAATTACAATAAAGCGGAGTTTCTGAAGTGGTGTGATAGGGCGAGGTTGTTTGCAATAGTAGTAACTGCTCTTATTTGTCCCTACATCATGATGGAGCCGAATGTCGCGCGGAAACATTTTGATGATTCTGATAAATACTTTGAGTATGTGAAGGACAGAACGTATCCTATGTTATCACACGCTAAAGAGAACTCCAGTTACAGAGAGAGTCAGTTGAGAATTTGCGAAGAAATTGTAGAGAAATACTGTATATTGTAATACAACGCCTAAGAGACTATTAGTTTATACATTCACGCTGTACCCACATATAGCTATATGGTATTTATTATTCACTTTTTGCCCAATTTCCGAGATATTGCGTGTTAAATATTGAGTGACGGAATTTCACACTGCGTTTGTCTTCTCACCAGAACGAGTTAATATTTTTTCATTCCCTTGAGTGGGTATTGAATTCATAACCAAAATGTTTACGTTAGACGCTGTGCCGCTTCGACACGACGGTCGTAAGTCGCGTTTATGGTCTAAAATAAAAACTGGCCTCGTTTTATTCTTTATAGAAATAATTCATCACAAGATTGTTTTACGCCCTTATTTTTATTAAATATATAAACACTAATATATCTTAGTATATGATATATTTATACACAATTATGTGGATTGTGTAATAAACATAAATAATGTCCTTATAACGTTTTTTAATTTAAGTCGTCCTGCCTTTTACGTGGAGCTCCAGTTTTGGTGTTAGTCACTGGTTTATGTAAACGAGTGTGTTTGTGATGTAGTTGAGATACTTTGTACAAGTTAACTCCTTCAAAATTTGAATGAAAATATGATTGTTCTTACATATCGGTTAAAATAACTTAGGACTCGAGTGGTAAGAAGCTCACTTCAGCATTTTTTGTTTATATGCAGATGTTAAATATAAAACTAACTGACGTCTAGCCGTAACTAGCTAACGTCATGTTTTGACTGCTGAGACCGAAGAAACATAATTTCAATATAAATATAAATGTGGAATTAAAAACCACGATTATCATATTCAGACAGGTTCGTTTTAACGGCACGAACTCGTTTATTTACAGGACACAATGCGCGCTGTTTTAATGTATAATTACACTAAAACATCTAATGTCTTAATTAAGTTTTCCTCAATGACTTGAATTGATCAATATATAGCGTATTCCTCCGTCATGTACTTGCCCAGTATGCAGATGCATGTATTGCGCCTTAAGTATAAGAATACTGTACTGTGTAGGTATTAAAGTGGCCGGATGGCCTTGTTTAGTGTAAGCACGGGTCCAAAATTTGTTTTTTTTTTCAAAGGGAACCCTACCGTTAAGACACTTGGTTCTCCACTTACAGCCGAATTTTCGAAACATTACAGGTCGAGTTGCTGAACTTAACGCCGCGCTTTGTCTTGTTAACAGAGCGACGGAATGAAAATATAAAATAACTCATTCCTCCGGGTGGTAAACGAAACCACAACCGTCGCGTTTGTAGTCACACGCTTGTGCCACTGCGCCACGACGGCCTCACACGGTTGTAATATTTTTTTTTAATAAAAAAATATATAAAAAAATTATTACAAAAATTATATATTATAACGTATGTTCATAGGCTTCAAAATATGATTTAAAAAAATACGACAGTTGCTCTAGTTAAACTAAAACTTAAAGGCCAATGCTTGGATATTTTTCCAAATTGCCAAAAATTGTATACATACCACCGTTCAAAGAACTTAAAGGCTAAGACTTATATTGGTTTTCATATTTAGTAGAATCAAAACATATTTTAATAACGACATTTAAAGTGCAAACAAGTAGTTAGCTGTTACCTCAGCCAATGTGCGACCATCTGTTCAGATCTGTGTCGCGGCGTGTCACGATCGCCCTTATACGGCACTACTGCAGCTTATCTGATTTTTAAGCCGCGGTATTACCACACATGCTGTGTACTATCCTCGTTTTACCAGCATTTATTGTCTCAATGTTCGGTTTCAAAAGTTTCCTTGGATATTCTGTGTGGAGAAAAGTAACTGAAAGTTGTATCCGAGTTCATTTTTATTCTGGAGCATGTGTTTTGGACGGTTGGACTGACCAGTGGTCTTTATTTATGCCATTTTTGGTTAAAAAGCTTTGTTTTTATAGTCCGCCAGGATCTTCGCTGTGACCGGCTACAAAACAGAAGAATTGATGGAAGTATAAAAATTACTTAAATCCCGATTCTCTTCACACTTATGATCTATGTTTTGTACGTATGTACATATATTTAATTTATTTTCTCGCGTCTCTTGCATTCGACATTGACGGCAGTAGACGCCGACTCAACTTTCCGTTAATTATAGAGATATTTCGAGGTGGATGACAAAATTTAACTAGTTAACCCATACAGGTACAATTATCTCGAAGAAATCAATACTTAACCCCGCTATGATAGCATCTTTAATTAATTTTCTAACGATCGATTACGATATATCCAATTTCAAAGATTATCAAGAATTACAATTGTTAGATCATTTTCTTTACAACCAGTTATTTGTTCACCCTCCGTGACACCGCCATTGACTAGATAACCTACTGTATCACATAATATTCTTGACATAATTTATATTAATTGGTCCAAGTTCGAGTAGCGTATGCGGATTGGCAAATGTAGTTAAAATTTTATGTTTTAATTTAACATTTTAAATATTTACAAATGTAATAGCAAATTCTGTAACTAATTGGCAAGATATTTTTTTTTTCGCTTCAGGTTGTATGTTATAGCCTTTATAGCTAAACCACTGCGTTACGACGCACCGACCTATTTTCGAGACATTGCGTGCTGAGATTCAAAACTCAACACCTTATTCTTATACCAGGGCGGTAAAAACAACTTACACCTAGAACCAACAACTATTACCTTTATGGGAAGTTATAGTTTCCATTTAATTAATTAAACCATCAAATATGTGGGCTGATCCCAGCAGCGCTGCAATGCCGGGCCGACTCGCGACAGGAGTAGAACGAGCCCCGAGCATCCCGTCAGCTATCAAAAATCATTTTAATTTACTGGTGCGGAAACTTTCAGATATTAAGCTGAAAAGAACAGATACTACACTTTGATCTAAGGCAAAAGGCCGAGAAGCAGTACGTATTATTTAAAAAATTTGGGTCCTGTCTAAAAGCCAGAACATCTTGCCAGCGCGATTTAGGAATTGACCATATATAGACAGCACCATCTTTTGATACAAATATTACAAACATTGCGTTTTGTATGCATGTCGTGGTCTATAACCACGAATAGAACGGTAGAATTAAGGATTGAACGAAATATGCGAACATATTATAAAATGTTAATCATTTCGTCATATATGTAAATGATATCCGGAGCTATTTTTGCTATAACTATGGAATGATTGGATTCATCTTATTTAACTAAACAGTAATGATTTACATTATTTGAAGACAGGGGCGTTAAAGTGCTTTTTTACATATATTTATATGTGTTTTTTACATATATAAATAAATAAATGTGTTACTAACAGCCACCATATTTATGGTGGCTGTTAGTAACACATTTATTTATTTATTATTAAAAGCAAAAATCGTGTGCTAATTAGAATAATCATGTTTTCATCATTAATTCATTATAAAAAAATATAACTTAACCGAATAACGGAATAAGTTTTTTAAGGTTTTATTAGTTTTTTAGGGCTGCCAGACCTACGTCATTTTAGCAAAGCTAAAATTTTAAGGACTTTATGTTAATTAATATGTAGTTAAGACAGTATGCATACTCACTAACTAGAAAGTTGGGCCCTTTCTGAGGTAGCGCAAAAAAATTCCTATCTAAAGATGTACAATATAATAAGCATTTTTTGTTGTTGTAGTTATAGAAAAAAATATAATTTTGAAATGCGATGAACTACAACTATAATGATTTTTTATTGTTTTGTTATTTAATGAGCGTGCCAGTTGAGCACTCGCCAATGTGTATAATGTAAGTAAAACAGTAAAAATAATTATTGAAATTTACTATTTATTTATTTAGGAACATACGTATATCGTATGTATGACATACCTAACAATATGGCTGACAAATGCAGCGGAACTGTAATCGTTATGTAAATATTAAGTTACAAATACACCTAAGCATCTGCATACATGTTAATGTCAAAATTGCTATTATATCTTAAACGTCAAAACCAATACAACTATAACTATAGTTTTATACTAGGAATAGTTCAATGATAATTATTTTACACAAGAGTTCTGTGCACAGTGTTTGACTGTGAATGCGACGGTTGTGGGTTCGATTACAATTAGGCAGAATTCATTATTAAATAATTTCATTTTCTTTGTCCTATTGATACCAGCGTGATATAATATAACACGTCACGTTACATAGACTATAAAACACAACTTTGAATGAATGGAACGCAAAATAACTTATTCTTTTTACTTTCAGACATACCGTGGCGTACTTCTTTTTTATCGAAACAAGACGGTAATTAGTAAAAAGTTACAATAATAATTGTAAACAAATCAATTGTAAAAAAGCCGGGCGCGAGCGAGTCGTACTCGCTCACCGAGGTTTCCGTACCAATTTCAGGATTAAGTATAAGTCAACGGAAAGTACTGAGTGAACTTATAAAAGTTGACATATTTCAGTTTGCATATGGCTGCATATGCCCATATGCACTCATTTTGATTAAAATTATCTACAAATATAAGTTTGCAATTTTTTTATGAAATACCTCATTCTAGTCTCTTTATTTTGATTACGCAGTAAATTTCATAATGACTACAGCAAAACCGATGCGTAAGTAAATGCTCGTATCTTTTAATAGCGTTGTCTAAGTCAATAGATTTTTTGTGCTTCAAGGGACCATAGAATTTAAAATTTGATATTTATCTCATCGTGATATCTCCACGCAATATTGAAGTAAACGGTCTTCACAGACGGACAACAAAGTCGTTCTATAAGAGTAACGAGTACGCAACCCTAAAAAAGGATATCTTTTCCTATAAAGAAGTAAATGTAAATGAAATATACTCATTTAATAATTATACTACTGGATACCACTTTCAATATGTTATAAAAATGTGTAACGCAGTTACATCAAGAACCGGCTCCGCTGTGCTCATCGAAGTTTTGCGTTATAAGGAGTTATATTTTTAATATCACAAGTCAAATTCAGGGGCGCTGAAAGTTGACGTATATGACATTGAACAGTTTTCTTTTAGTTACCGATAAGATATTCCAGATCTTAGATTCTTAGATGGAAATAAAAAAGATAAAATAGATAAGATAATTTCATTAATTATGCTCAAGTTGTTATAGAACTAATCGTGCCCGTAACTTTGTTTGCTTAGACTAACATAAAAAATCCTGCTTTTCCTTTTTTGTTTTTATTTTTCTCCCACAGGAATTTCAAGAAATTCTCTCATAGTGGCCCTCTACATTTTCCAAATACATAAGTTTTATCTGGGCACAGTATTCGACACGAATAAGCTAACTTCGAATAGTTACAATTTCGGATGGTTACAAGATAGTTAAAAAATATCATTAGCAATTTATTAAATAAATAAAAACAAATTGTAGTTGTTTGGTAACATTTTATTTACGATTCTAATAAACAAAAATTGTTTCACGCACACATCAGGGTAGGCAGAGGGAACCTCGTCGTCTTAAGACACTCCGTTCTCGTTGGAAGCATTTCGGTGTGTTGAGTGGCGGAACTCAACACGTAGAAATGCCGCTCTTTAAATAATATCCGAATAAAAAAATATACTCATATTTTCTTTTAATTCTTTTTTTTCTTTATTATATTATCTTTTAATACCGCGCCAACCCTAAGCTAGACGGTACCTGTAGTGGAACAAGGGCGGCGTGTCTCTTGCTCCCGAGGACTTTGGGTTGAGTCAGCATCCAAAATATTCAAAACGTTTTATTTATCAATGAAGTAAAGATATAAAAAATGTTATTGTTTCCAAAAATATATTTTTAATAATAAGTTTGATTTCAGAGAAAAAGCGTCTGCTTAAACGCCGAGGGCGAGAAAATAAAAATATTTTAATAATGAAAATTATTTCTCCGTATTTAAAGGCGCTGCCCAAGTTTAACATGGACTGGATGATCAATTGCTCAAATTAATATATTTTTTCCTTAAATATTTTGTTACATTTATAGGACCTAAAGAAATCTAAGCTTATCTATATTATAGTCGTTTGTTTTATTGATAGAAATAAAATTATATAACTCTAGTTAAAAAAAGACGCGTAAACGTAAACGCGACAAGTTGTAGGTTCGATTCCCAGTAGTTGAAATTAAATATTTAATATTTTTATGTTAAGTGTCTTAACACTAAGTTTCCAGGATCTTTGTGCTACCTGCCCTGCTATATGAGGTTTACAATGTGAAACTAAAATAAAACACGCTTTTATCGTTGTTAAAAGTTGCTACAAGTGGTATAGAATGTTGTCTAGTGCACGTGCTCGGAGCTGTAACGCTGAAGAATTCCCCCTATTCGGATCTTGGCTCCATCATCAGTCCAGGTCGACCATATTTTTTTTTTATGGAGAGAGCAAGGCAAACGCGTGGAAGAAAGTTCCCACGAGACCGCACATTAGTGGAGTGCCTCGTATCCAGATGGGCTTGTGGTGTATTGTGCTGTTTAAAAATTCGGCGGCAGGTACCAGGTTAAACGATGTATTATTGTATTGTCACCTGAACTACGTATGACTATACGTTTTACAATGAAACAGTTATCAGGTCAATTTCTTAGATTTTATTTTTATTACATAGTTTCAACTAAAAAGTGAGTGAAAAACGAAAAACGTGTGAAAAGATACGAAATATTGCGTAACTAGCCTACTATGCAACTGTAGAAACCTTCACAGTAGCTCTGCTTTCTGACAGTAACTTTGTTTATTTGACAATTTAAAAAGTGCTTGTAAAAGTTTTTAAAGTTATGAAACTCATACTTCCACTTGTAATATATTTATGAAATAATATATTGTTATGAATAAATATAATATCTTTCTTGGAACTATTATATATTGTCCGTTAAAATGCAGTGACCTCATCGTTTTATTGAATTAAATGTTACTATACAGAGTGTTTTTGTCAGCATCATTTTAAATGAAACCACAATTTTAACTACTCTGTAAAAGCATAATACAATAAAAAACAAATTAAAACGTGATTTTTTCAAACAAAATAAATAATAAAATTATCGTTGTAAAATAAAACGTCACTTGTCAAGAACGACGCACGCCGATAGACATAAACCTATCAAAGGGAAACCGCTGCATACGCTTCGTTCTGAGATCGAGTCGTAAGTATTGGCCGCAAAGTTCAAAGTTCTTCTCTGGTTAAGTTCATGTTTGTACGGAAACCTCGGTGGGCGAGCCCGACTCGCGCTTGTCACATTTATAATTGATATCAGTTCAAAGACTTTGATATTTTTTTAAGGCTTTAGCTAAAATTAAGCTTATGTAAATTAGATCGATTGTGGGCGATTGACATATTTTGATTTGCCTATGTCAAAATATAAATTCCAGTCCAAATATAGTTTATAAGTCATAAATAAAAACATGATTTGTTTTTTTATTTTACATTTGCTTTAATTAAAAAAGAATGTTTGAGAAGTGAATAGTTCATTCAAACTGCCCGAAACGTATTTTAATTTACCTACCGATGTTAAAATATGTTTCGGGCAGCGGAACCTGAAGCGAAATAATATCTAACATCAAACCTTATCTTAGACTACGTACTACTACTACCTTCCCGTTTTATCTATAGCGGAGTAACCAGAGAGATCGGAGCGCCAAACGTCTCGGTCTCTGTGTATCTGATCAGCTGGTGTGATAAGTGACAATGACGTCATGCCCAGAATGACTGGAAATGGACGGTGAAGCTACAAATGGAATTGAAACTTAATTAAAAATATATATTCTTATGTTGGAATCGAACCCACAATCACAAGAATAAACTCACTAGAATTGCACAATGAACTAATATAAATATAAAATAAAGAACATTTTCATAATATGCATATATGTATGTGTATGTGTCCATACATAACATAGTATCAAATAAGTGTTGCTGACTGTCGACGGGCGGATCGGTGAATGGCGACTTTAATCGGATTAATCTTTCAACTTTGATATTATTTATTATCGCTAAGTGACTTTACCATATCTGTATGTTCGTGTTTTCCACATAAACTACAGTTCATTGCTGTATAATATTTATAATTCATAAATAAATAAATTCATAAAAAAATATTGCGAAATAACTTGTTCAAGGCGTTACAGATATTGAACAAGTTTTGTTCAGGTATCTCAGTCCTAATTAAACATATATTGTAAAAAAATACAAAGTCACTTTGTCACTAAACAAAACGGAAATATCTTACAATATAGCGCTACAAAATATGTAATATTCACACAACAAATTTAGGCCTAAACTATTGATTTAAGCATTAAATAACGTAATTTTGGTAACTAATAAGCATTGAATAGTAAAAAGTATACGGAGCTCCACCTGAGTTACCTGGGACATACTGTCAACAGTGTTTTTATATAGTAGGGAGTTTTTCCCATATTGCAGGCAGAAGGAACACGACTTTCCACTTTTCTAAATTCGAGATATTGAGATTGGCTCAACTCAACGTCGATCACTTATCAATAAATTATGTACATTCTTTGTTAGTAACACTAACGCGTAATATATCATCTAGAATTTCTAGAATTCGCTAACCCAGGCACAGCCTTATACGTAAATTTGTACGTATAATTTTAACAAGAAATACGACAGGATATTTATATTTTATGAATGATTCAAATTTTTATGCAAGTGGTATCACAGTGGACTTTGAAAGCAGGGGTCGGGTTCAAATCTTTAAATAAAAAAATGGAAATTCTGTATAAATAACAAAAACGGGAAAAAAAATCAACTGGGCAGAACTTTGTCAAGAGTCAAAAGTAATACCGAATTTTTTTTATAATCAATATACACATTTATAAAGAAATAAAAAATCTTTGGAAAATTGAAGGATTAACACATTAGGGGCTCTGTACATTTTAAAAGCGGCGTTGTGTTCCGCTACCCAACACGCATGTCTATAATACGGATAGAAAGCGCAAGTGTATCTTGACACTAGGAGCTCTCCGTCTCAGACAGATTTCACAATATAGAGATATCTGTTAATGAATGAATAATAAGACCGTCGTGGCGCAGTGGAACAGTATGTGACATATGAGATTGTGAGTTCGATTCCGACTAGAAGGATTAAATTATTGAATATTTTCATGTCCTCACTCTAATAATAAGAACATGTCAGGCAGTGTCCCAAAAAAAGTGGGAAACGGATTGATTTAGCAGTAGGTGCCTACCTAGCTGTACTAATAGTATTTATTTATAGTGTAGTTCGTAAGTAATTCACCTTATGTGTAGTCTACCATATTTGGCACAACGGCATTAAGATTCGAGGAAAATAATGTTTTCTACTGAACGTGATGTCACTCACCCTGACCTATTTGTGGTATTAAAAATTTAATTCCTTTGAATTAAAGTTATAATTGTAAGCATGTAATAAATGAATGTAGGCTATTGTATATTTCAAATTCATAGAAATGGTGGATTATATAGAACTGTTATGTGTTTTAATGGTAATGTGATTATGGAGTGTGATGAAAACCAAAAATCATATCGAGATGGTTTTTTTTTATTTAAATCAAATATATTCCAAATTGAGGAACCGTTCAAGTTTCATTTAATTCCGTTTAGCAGTTTTTGAGAAATGGGTATCCAAGCATTTCTAGAGGAAACAGGTATAATGAACAATGACATACCTACGGTGGGTTTGGTTTGTTGAGGTTGATTTCGTTAAATTACTTTACTTATTCCAGAAATAGGATTATTTGGTATAACAAAACTTTTTTTTTTTAATGAAGTAAATTTTTTATCTTTATCCACTTTATATTAATGGATAAAATGTATAAGAGGCAAATCAATATTTTTAACTTTGCCTCGAGTAAACTCGAACCCTACTACTCTACGACTATAGTAAGTAACACTAGCAGCGTTATAAAACGTTTTTTTAGCTTCACGCTGTATCAAACAGCAGGATAAGCAGAAGAAATCTTATATTAGGACACTCCGTTACCCAAGCACCGACCAAGGGTCGATTAACTCAGGGCAAGGAAATGAAAATACTTCCACCGAGTGGAAATCGAACCCACAAACTGTCGCGCGCCGGTGCGCCACGACAGTTTGTGGGTAACATATTTACCATTCATTAAACATGATCATTACTCAAAAGATTGAGACCTAAATCAAGTACGACCAGTTATGTTAAACTGATTTCTTCGTTCCTCATATAAACAAATTATCCGCCATTCATTCAACAGATAACGATAGTAACGTTATCGTAAAAGCTAATTTGTCAAAAAATCGTGACCTGCCCCTTTACAGTGTATGCGGTATACGCTGGCTAGTGCTTTTTGTTTTTATTTCTTATCAAAAACGCCTTTTTTGAATTGATAAAAATAGCTTCAATTTGGCGAATTGATAAAAATAGCTTCAATCCATTAGGCGAACTCGAGGAGTTTTGGGAGAGTGTCAGGGATGTTCTAGGTAGC
>DWAP01003127.1:0-12415 GCA_018230625.1 Heliconius eleuchia
ATATATATATATATATATATATATATATATATATATATATATATATATAGTTAGTATACCAAACTAATCACCTGCACTTTATCCCAACTTTGTGGAAGACGTATATATATATATATATATATATATATATATATATTGTAAAGTCTGTATTATGTCTGCTTGCACCAGAGTTATCTAAAAATAAAAACTGTTAGTAGTTTCCGTTGAGTAAATAAATATTTATCACTTCGGTTTTTTGCTCTTTACTTTTTATTCGGCGTTCGTATTTGTGGTCCGCTTCTAGATATAGTACAATTGAAATGTATTGATTTAGTTATACATGATTTACATATTATCGTTGGGTAAGTTATGAGTAGTAAAAGCTATCGTGGCGCAGTAAGTGTTATCTGATTACAAATGCAACGGTTCTGGATTCGAAAGTATTGAATTCGGTCTAAAATTGTCTAAAAGTGGAGCGCCATCACTTAAGGGTCTCTCTGCCTGTTTAAACTTTTTTATACATGCTTACAATGTAAAGCTAAAAAAAGGAAAAAAAATACAAAAAAAATAAATCACTCTATGACTCTAGTTCAAATAAAACTTCAACTAACACCTCGCCTATTTCTATGCTCGTAGTAAGCATGCGCGTAAGCAATGCTCTGATAAGATATAGTTCGGTGTTGAGTTACGCCTTAAAGTCGTTTGTCTTAAATTTGGGCGGAAAATTAAAATGTAATGTTTTGACATTAGGTTTTTAACAGTACAGTGTGAAGTTGAAAACATAAATTTCTGATACGGATATTGAAAGGCCGTCCAAAAAAAAAATTAAGGAAATATATATAAAAAAAATAGCTGATTTTTTAATAATATTAAAATAACTATAACTTCCGTTATAGCTTTAGAGGTTATCATGACACAGCCGATGAGTCAAGGTGAGGCAGGTGAGTGATGCTGTGTTTGCGTAATCATTACCTATAGATAATACGAGTACACTGTAGGCTATATTATAGGTGGCGTTCTTTGTCATCTGACTGATTCATGATTGGCATGATTATGTTGAGCGTTGAGCACGTTTGAATATAATATAAACATATATAATAAATATTTGTATTTATAAGTTTATTGGAAAGGAAAACATAGTTTTGCAATTTTTCCAAGTCAAAATTAAAATATAATATTAATATTAATAATTTCAAATTGGAAATATGTCTGATGGTGGCTGTTGGGTCAATGCAGCCATTGCATTCACCCAACCAGATTCTGTATCAGATTTATTTTTCAAAATAAAAGCTTTTTCACTTGAGATTTGAACTTCGCAAGTTCAGATTTATTCGCGTGTCAAATATGTTCGCAATTTCAACACGAAGGCCTGTTGCTTACATTATTATTTTTTTAATTTCGTTTAATTTATTTAACATTTTTTTTTGCACTACAGCACTGTATCTTACTTTAAACACAACAGTTGGGAGTTCGATTCTCACTCGGGAAATCACACTTCATTATTTTAAATCGAATTAGATCTTCAAATTATAGAAAAAAATATTAGTAGCACAGTCCTACAGGACTCATAAGCACCGGCTCAACCACTAAAACATCGATCATTCACAACATTACAATCGATAATTTCTATTTAACCATTGCTGTATCTACTTGCGTAAGTGCATTTCACACTTAATCAAAATTTAAATATTCGCAAACCGCAACTCGTATCCGTTTGCAGTAACGAAAGATAGCATATCCAATTGTTGGTTTGTTATAGGTGTATAATGCTGGTATAACGCACCGGTAGGATTTATTTGTCTATACAGGTATTTCTATGTATTTTTTTGTATAAATTTTCTAAATTATTTTTTTCCAAATACAGCGAAACCTACTTAAATTTATGGCTTGGATCTTCTCTCTTTACTTATTAATATAAATTAAATAAGGGTAGAAAACCTAGTTAACCAACCTACCTAGTAGTAAGCCTCCTCCATTACCTATATTCTGTCTATTTTTTTATTCTGTCTAATTTTTTGATTGACATGACTCAACGTCGTGCTTCATCTTTTTGCCAGAGCAAGAAAACGAAAATAACAAAAAATTCAATTCGATTTCAAATCGAACCCACAACCGTCACGTTTACAATGTGCGATTCTGCCCCTGAACCACAACGACATCAATTTACGTCAATATATTAATAAAAAAAAAGACTGAAAGTCCTTGTGTCTATATAGAGACAATAGGCGGACACCAACAACGACAGATGGCGCCACAGCGTGCAATTCGTATGCACACGAGCGTGCCCATGAGGATGTGACGCGACGGAAGCTCCTTATGAAAATTAATTATAATCCAAACAATCACAATGATAATGCGTTCGATTTAGTTTCTTATAATTGCTTCTAACAGTACTTTGGTAGTTGCATTAATTTTAAACGGTTGTTAGTCTGAAGAAGCGGTAAGTTTTAAAAACGGTTTAATCAGTTTTTTTTCCAACTTTAACAATACACTTGTACTCACAATTATTCTAAATTAGTTATAACTCGCAAATTTGTTTGAGTAGACTGTAAATAATTAATAAGAAGTTTTCTCTGTTTTAGTAGGATTTTTTTAAAATAATTCGTTCGGTCGGATATTGCCGTCAGCCTCAGTAACGGACGAGCATCAGTTTTATAATCAAATTCCCAATAACTTCCCTTCAAACGGTCCTTCCGTTCCCGTTCTTTATGGTAAACTAGTGGCACTAGGTTCCTTCTGTCTACCATGTTATGCTTGGAATACAGAGTTAAGCTCGAAAGAAAAAAACAATAATAAACTTAGAAAGCTAAGTATAAAATATCAATAGAATATCCGAATTAGTCATACAATTGAAATGATAAGTGAGGGTCAGGTCAGTGACCCATATTCAATTATAACACATCAGCCACCTTATCTCTTTTTGTTTGGATTGAACAAGTGTTTATACTTTGTTAAATAACTACTTTCTTACTAGCTTTGCCTGTGGGTTCGTCCCTTTGGACACAAAAAAAAAAATTATTAATAGTTGTGTATGACACATGACACACATTCATTCATATATATATATATATATATATATATATATATATATATATATATATATATATATTTTAAATCAAAACAATAGTTACCGAGATGAACGCGTTCAATCAAACAAAGAGTTTTATCATGTTAGTGTAGAGGGCTACTAGTTAAGGAAAATCTTGGTATTAATTATAACGGGTAAGTTCTAGTCGCGAGTTTTATTCCTGCATGACGTAATTAATATTTTTCATAATAAAGTGTTTAGTATTTTCATACATTGCGTTTTTGTTTAAATAAATATTGAATCTGTCAAAATATTATTTTGTTTCACCTAAAATTTTTTATGTTATACAATAATATATACGGATCTTAATTACTAGCTGATTTGAATTCTACCCTAAATATAACATTTAGTTACTTATAACTAAATCCTATGAAAGTTAAATAAAGTTAAAGTTTTTTGTAAAAGGGGAACACGAAATGCAGGGGTAAATAATACAGCGCCATCGATACAGACTACAGTCAGTCTGTCACGCAACACCGGGCTTTTCACGTTTCAAAACAATTACCTTAACTTGACTAATAAACATTTTTTTTATTTTTCATTCATTACGAAATCGTTGTAATTCATTGAACTACTTAAAATACATTAAAAAATATATTAAAAAAATGATTATTAAAAAAATTGACACTAAATAAAATTGATATAAAACAAATTGTACTATAAAACAACAGATTTGGCCCCGCGAGGACGAATATGTGTCATTTGTAATATTACACACCTCTTAAAAAACCCTTTTACGTGGAATAATGAAATAATGAGTAATTGCTACCGTCATGAGGTGATTTACAATAAATATTTCAATCGATTACTCAATTTAAGCTTTGACCTAAATTTTATGCTTAAAAAAGGTTGGTGACGCCGTCGTGGCGCAGCGACACTATGTCTCACGTTGTGGATTCGATTCCCACTCAGTTAACTCGGGGTATGTTAACTGTTTTCATTTCCTTGCTTTGGTGACTGGGCAAAGCATGGCGTTGTGTTCCACCACTCAAAACGCAACTTTTTGCAAAATTGTACGAACAATTTTGAAGGGAGTGTCGTAACACTATTTTCGTCTGTCTACTCTGTTATATTGACGAGACACAAAATTAAACTTTAGAAGAAACAATTAATGAAAAACACTGGCGCTATCGTATTGTGGGTTGAAATTTCAAGCAAGAGGAAATCACTCAAAAATCCCTTATCTCTTTATTTAGCTCTTTAAAAGCATAACGCACGACTCCACTGTCCGGCCTCCTCTCTCTTCGTAACCAAATTCAGAATTTATTAGTGCCGTCTTCTAAGTACTCTTCTCAATTTTGTAATACAAAAAGTAGAAGGTCCCCCCATTTGCCGCCGAGTTCGGAGCATGTTGCATGTTGCGTGCACATCGCATGTTGAGTGGCGGATCTCAACGCCGCGCTTTGCCTCGACACCAGAGCGAAGAAACGAAAATATAAATTTAAGAAAATATTTGAAATCTTCGAATGGGGATCGGACCCACAACCAGTTGATTTTACACTTTGCGCCCCGGCGCTACGACTGGCCTCTGGACTCTAGGTTTTCTCTGCCTTATCTGCAGGTGGAATATAACTTTCAGAATAAAAAAAAATTAAACCATAGATAGCTTTAAAAAATAATTAAAGACATTTTTACCTATGAAATATATATGCGATTCGTTTTAATAGCTTCTACCATTATTAAACCACAAGGAAACTAAAGTTTTTATCAATGTAATGGTGTAGGTATCATAGGCCATATGGTCGAGGCGCGTGGGCGGTGACGTCACTCATTCATTTTTCTATAATATATCTATAACTATAACAGCTTATGAGCACGATGACGTATGATTAATTAATGACGCTAGATTGTAATAGTGGTAGGAGCACAAGGGTGTGACTGTGACACGACGGTTGTGGGTTCGATCCCCACTCGGGAAAATTAATTATTATTGATTAATATTTTCATTCCTACGTCCAGTCATCAAGGCACACTCGTTGTTAAGTTCCGCCACTCAATATGCAAAGCCTCGAAAAAATTAAATGTACCACCAATAATAGCAAATTTTTTTTTTTGAAAACGTAGAATAAATGTAATGTAGCAAAATCAGCTTGCAAGAGGCGCGGGTTCAAATCTCGCAACGTTCAATTTTTTTATACTTTCTCTAAAACAATATGAATTATATTTGTATGTGCTTACATAGTCATTCATTAATTAATATCACCCTGTAGATGTATTTAATATGAGTGTGGGTTGCAAATAAGTCAGATACCTCGTTAGATTGGTATCGACGTCTGTTAGTGTACAATTAGTTAATTGTTAGCTACACACGAGTCCAACGGCGCTGTATTGGCTTCTATTTCTTTATTAATTTATAGTTTTAAAATGAACTATTCATTGAGTTTAGCATATCACTACCATCGAGAAAAAAAAATAGATGGAGTAGAAAAAATCAACTTACTTCACTGTCTATTCAAGCGAGGAACCCAAAAATGCTGCCCTTTGTCAAACTAAATGGGTCAAATACAAATATTTGAACACTTTCGAATCATCAAGTTGAAATCGAACCGAAAAGTGATCGACTCTGAGGAGAGTGAGTGAGAAGAACTTTTAATAGCCCTCTCAACTGTTGCTAGTGATACTATTAGAAAATTAAACAGACAATAACAGTGAACAGAAAAAAACGATAATCAAAAAAAAAACTAAAAAGAGCAACTAAAAATGATGAAGTCAAAACGATGACAAAATAAAAAAACTTTTATGAATAATACTTAAGAATAAACAATTATATATTCATATAATTTTACTATACGTGATCGAAGGTGCGCCTGCGCATGTCTTTCTTGGAAATATCGCGTATCGGGTGCCCACGCGCATGACAGAACTAGCCATATGGCGCTGCCGTCACCGCGCCGCGCCGCGGTGTAAGCAACTATTTTATTACTAATACACTTATAATGGCACCTGAGGACGCATTGTAAAGTGTTGATAATGTATGACGTGTAATAGGTTAATGCAGGTTTAAAAGGATATTTATATCTTTTGTTGCAAAAAAATGTTTACATTAATTTAAATATACTATTTTTAAACATAGACATGACATTTTGTCGATTAAATTTTTTTTATTGGCAAACCTAACGACTCGTTATACTTTAACATAAATATAACATAGGTTGCTTGAGATTTGCTTCTACAAATATCAAAAAAATCACCTTAAAGCTATTTTATATTTAATATTAGCTATTTATTTTAATTTGCTCAAATTATTATCATTCCAAGAGATAAAAAAATAAATCTAGTTAATTTATTACAAGTAAGTTACACTCTCTCCATACATGTCATGTCATATTCATTATTCTACTATTCTCGTATTCTAGTATTGAATAGAAGTGACGGTACGTCCATACAGTTTAATAAGAGGTCAGTTAACAAAGTTCAATTCACCCATCAGCTACCGTGGTGGTCTGGTCGTTGGAAAACGAAGCGTTCATAATGTATTTGACACTAGCTATATGAAAGTATTAGATTTTTTTAATTTTTGTGTTTAGAAATTGTAATTTTGAAAAAAAATGGTTTTTGTTTATATTACTATTCTTATATGGGTCAAATCATGTTTATTATCTTTCCACAAATATCGACATAGAAAAGACTAATTTCTTACATATTTTCGTTTTTATATATTCTTCGTCGTTCTTTCTTATATACCATATGAGTTGATGAGTGACCATCGCGCCGGTGGTCGTGGTAACAGAAAGTAGTAACACGACTGGAGTTGATGTTTATCTATTTTTCATATATTTTACAATTAGTGAAAGCATATTTTATTATTACTTTTATATGCACTGTGCTTATTAAGATAAGGAAGAATTGGAATAATATAAACAGGTTCTTCTTACTTTAATAACATTAAAAAATCTTTAATTAAAGTATTTATTGAATAATATATAGAGACAAATCATTGCCCTCATTCAAAAGGCCAAAACTCTAAAATTCTTAGAAGCAACCTTGAGCATATTTAAATAACAAATTGTTCGTTTACGTGCGATATTTTTAGATATTACGTTATGTTACGATGTAACACGGTTATGACTTACATCGATTTGAAATATGCAATTGTTCCCAACAATTTTACGTATTTTCCACACCAAGGAAAGAAACATCCTTCTTTGGAGTACGTTTAAACATTTTAAACTCATTGGGATTAGAATCCGGTTTATAACCGTCGAGGATTCCAAAGTTAGTCGGATCAGATATAACGGTGTATTGTGTACCGCCGCTGATGATGACGCTGATGACTCCCATCTTATTCGCTTACTCCAGCAAAGCTTAAGAGATGTATGACCATAAAAAATGTTTTATCAATAATTGGACATACATTGTTATACCTCTTATGTATCCGACAGTATTGTTAATTGGTACATATTGAACACTACAACAATAATAGATCCTCGACTTTGGATAGTACTCAGCGAGTGTTTACACCTTTCTCTGTTTAACGGATCGGACATAGAGTAAAGTTGTTTGAAAAGATGGTATAAGTTACGTTTTTTAAATCTTTATATGAGTAGATACCGTGGCTATCGATATTGCGGTTTCTACTAACTTAGGGTACGTCGAGGCATCTATTGTTAGAGAACGACTTACAGTTGTTCTGGAGAAACTACATGTTCGTAGGTGAACTTATTAAAGAACAAATTTTTATAGCAAAAAATATTATTTTAAATACTCTTCGTTCATATATAATGTGTCTTAGATACCACATGCTTGCATATAAAAACAATTTAAATATGTCAATGTAGATTGTATTTGTTGTAATATTAAAAAAAATGCAAATGCATCATTGTTGCAATTGTTGTTGCTCAAATGAGCAATATATTTTGGCAATGCATTCATATAATTAATAAAAAAATATATTTTATTTACAATTTTATTTTTAGCATATGAAATCACAAATAAAACATTAAATAACTTAATATTAATATTTCATCTAATAATCTAAGTCATTTCCAATTTTCCAAACTCTACATTACACTACAAAGCTGTATTGTTTCCATTATATCGGTGTAAGTGGGTTGTGAAACATCGTCGGGCTTTTTAGAGATCGTTTATTTAGGAATTTCGATATTTAGGTAAATTAGCGCTCACTTGATCTTTGGCTTATCTCATTTTGACGTTGAACAGATGAACATTTTGGATTTTGTTGTTTAGGAATTTTGTAAATATATATGTTTTATGTTTTCAACAGTATTTAATTGATATTCCACAATAAGGACCGAAAAATACTTTGTTCAGAAAAGACGGACGTTTCAAGTCCATTTAAAAATAATTTTTTTCATAAAAATATTTCTATTTAATGTTACTAGGTGCTTTGTATTACTGTGTTTCTCGGGCCTGGGTACACTAAATTTTGCCTTAGGATCCGTTCCGTTCCGTTCCTTAATGCAAAATGTTTAGAAATAGATGAAAATGGAGAATGGAGTAATTTATATTTGAGTTTAACTCTTCATGCCTAGCGGAACACCAACCGTTACGATCCTTGTATACGTATACTTTGTCCTTGTCTAATATCATCAACTTTCGGGAGGTCCTCATGTCTTTTACGTGATCTTTCATATGAAAAATCGATATAATAACACTAACATTGTTTTCGAAGGTATTTACTGTTTCCACCTCTTTTACCGTTCACTCTTGCATCATATATCTTTTTACCTTTTTTCCGTCACTTATCTTCTAAACGTACCCAAACTGCCCGAACACGTTTTTTTTCATTGTTACTGTAACTTTTTGTTATATTTATTTTTTACAAATAATTTCTATTCGAAATATATATTATTGATAAATAATAATAATAGTAAGAAGAAAAATAATCATATAAAGCACAGTTAATTAATTATTATATAAAGTTCAAATTAAACCAAAAGTTCGCTTCATGCGCCCCTTCTCCGCGAGGAGGGTAAATATAAACGCGGCTTACCTTGTTAATACTACCGGATCAGCGTTAACTGAGGAGGGTTGTTAGTAGATAATTATAAATAAACTGTCCATTTGGTATTTAAAAATATAACATATTTATTTTTAACAACATTTCATCTTAAAATGTAAGAAAATAAGGAAATCAATGAATTTTTTATGTCTTAAAATAAAAAAAAGGAATTAAACGAATAGAATTAAATCGTATTTCAATTTTTTTTTTCTAAAATGGCCAACCAATCAATGCAAATACGTAACTAGTGAGGTTATTATAATATGTAAGTACGCATGTATATAGTCGCGTGCGTTCAAAATAAACGATATTCCAACACCTGCGGCTCAGTTGAAAGCTTTTGTGATGCCGAATAAAGATAAATTGTTATAAAAACCAATCCAAAATGCACTTTTTCTTAAGGGGATAAGGTATTTTTCCCATTGATGCAGTGATCGAGAGGAAGGAAGGTGCGCACGCGTGCATCCCACGAGGAATGACAGGTGGCGACTGATTTAATTAGAGGACGAAGTACGAGTAAATGCTAGTGACCTTCCTGTTAATATATGAGTTGAGGCTAGTAGGGAATTTTTTTTGTAGTAATTTTTTTTAGCTTCACGCTGGCTATACGAGGGTAGGCAAAGGGAACCTGGGAATGTGGAACTCAACGCCGTGCATTGCCACGTAACCAGATTGAAAACAGGAGAATTAAAAAAAGTCATTCTCTCTGGTGGGAATTATTGACTCGTTTTTTTTATTATATTCTGATGCTTACACATTTTTGATAATTAACTCTAACAATGCTCATTGTTTTTACGAAACTTATATTTGACCATAAATATAATTTTAATTTGAACCATCATAATTTTATATTATCAATCCAAGAAATTCTACACCTGTGGTATATGACGAAATTTTACATGCCAATCATTATAATTAGACATCGCTCAGATGTTTTGAATATTGAATTAGAGGTAATCAATGTATCGGCGACTACTAAAATACAAAATTAACAAGATCTAACAAGATTGTATAGAAAATGAATAAATAAGTAAACATTGGACATTTTATGTAAATTTTTAAGTCTCCTATCAAAATGTCAACGGGAATTTCGAAAATCTGCCTAATAAGCGTGAAATTCAGGTATATTAACATTAAACTTTAATTGAGGGGTCCCGTTACCACGTGTTGTAAAATCATAAGACACCCGGGTGGTCGCACCGACCGTCGCCGCCGTCCGTGTAGCCCATAAATATCTATACTACACTTTGCTATCGTAAATACAGGAGTATTTACACATATTCTTTTATGAGAAAGCTCTTGGTTAATCATATTTTTTCTTGTGTTTTACATTTTGTTACCATATTATAAAATATGAGATTTACGGATTAGGGGATCTAGAGATATTTTCTGGAGGGAACCTGGACTTTACCTAAAAATAAACCTGCGCGGAGCGTGGAGGAGTCTTAACGATAGGTCCTCTCTGACTATCCAAATCCTAATAATAAATACATCAAGAATTTTTTAAATATATTTGTTATTTATTGATATCACATGTTCCTCTGTAGGTGCGGACAACAACGTAATCCTATAAGGGTTGTGCTTTTTTCGTTTGACGTACGTAACCCTAAAACAGACCTATCTTACTATAGAATAACACAATACATTATAGTTATTTACGACTATTTTTCAAGGGCACTTTAATTTGTATCGCGCAAAGTAGGGCGAGCTCACTCCCACGCACCTGAGACGCGAGAATTGGACATTAGCACGTTTTGATCTCCTAGTGTTACCAATCATGTTGATCTAAGGCTAGTAGTAAGGTAAGGATAGTCTTCGCTTGCTTCGCTTCGCTTTTGAGCATGATTTTACTTTGTTACTTAACAGGCAATATGAGGAACGATGTGTTGATAGTCTCTGCTTTATGCGGAACTTATTCCGCATCTTGAAGTTAAAAAAAATCTTATATTCTTAAGCAAGTACTACGTATAGATATTTATTAAGCTTTGAGTGACTAGTGTCAATTATAGAGCAACATTTTAAAAAAGAGGTACGTATTTTCGGATGTTATATGTATATGTATAACATTTGTGAAATTTGTTTCTTAAAGTATATTTATAAAATAATTTTTTTCTCTAAATGTAGTTATGTAGGGACTTTTTAGAGCAAATTTTCAATATTAATGTAACTTTTCAACCGAGGAAATAATTTACTTTTATAAAAAAATATATTTATTTTCGATTTCAAAATTACTTAAACATATGTCGACTATCGAAAATTATATTACCAAGACACTCAAAGAATCATTTAACGTCAAAGGCTTAAGCCTCTTAAGTTTACAGGTGAAAAGATTTAGTAAGAGACGAGTCAGTCAGAGCTTAGCGGCGATACAAAGTAACCATTTACACCTAACTCTTGCATGTTTTAGTTTATTATGTATTTTAATATGTATTTATTTGTAAAAATATAAATAAGCAGTAAAATATTTTATATGCTTGTTTTTTAGGATTATACTGTATCCCGGATAGTATTGTAATAGGTAGAAAATATTAAGTCAGTACTTTAGTGTGAAGATTAACGCTTCCGCATGAATGTCAGGTTCTATTTTTCATGCTATCTTAGCATGAAAAGCTATCTTAGCTTTTTAGACAAATCACGGTGCTAAGATCCGCCACCCACCACGAAATATTCATAGAAAAGAGCGATACATTATTAGTCACAATTTAAGATCATGATGTTGGATTTGGCCGTAAGCAGTTTTAGTTCACGTACATTTAAGGTAGTCTAAATTGACATTAAATAACAATAAAAATGCAACCCACACCTACTTTCTCCCACATTTGCATTAGGACCAGTTGAAACCGTCAAATTTTATTGTGAGTGAATCGGTCAATTGAATGATATAGGTGCGTATTTGTCACATATATTTAGTTAAATATCTGAATGATTGTTGCTTTTAAGATTTGGGGACTGCATACGCGATTGTTGTGGGTTCAATCAAGATTCTCATTCTCCGGGTGCTGATTATTTTCAGTGTCTTAACACTAAGTTACCTTGTTCTCTTGCCTTGTTATGCTAGATAAAGCGCGAAAGCTAAAGCAAAATTTGATTTTGGGTACAAATGGAAAGCAAGATATTTCAAATACACTATAATAATTTATACAGTTAATAATATTTTAACTTATATTAAATAAAAAAATTACTAAGTTCATAACTGCCGGTTAGTTATATAAATATTATGTTAGAAATCGGAAGTGGGTAACGTTTTAAAAAACACGATAAAAACACATCGTATATACGTTTCTACACTATTTGGAAAGGGATACTATGTAATTGTAATAAGTGATATGTTTCACCTACTAACAATACTTCACACTAGTTTCCTTCCAATAGGGACCGTCACTTAC
>DWAP01003128.1:0-12415 GCA_018230625.1 Heliconius eleuchia
TCCAGGAGGCGAGGGTTCGAGTCCCGCTACGTTCAAATTTTTATACGTTTTCTAAATAAGTATTATCTTTTAAAAATGTTAAAAGTAATGTTATATTTATTAACAGTATTTCTAGTCAAAATTAAACAAATGCGGTGTCGAATTTTGGTATCCATTCTTGCAATGTCTGTAATTGAGTGATGACAAGCATCACAATAATGGCTTTATGTAGACTCACATGTCTAAAATACTCAAGTTTTTATATTATTCTTTTTTTTTCACCAAATTGTATTTAAAAATATTTTTTATTTATTCTAAAGGAATATGTTGTTAACTATGTTAAACGATTCTAAGGGAATAAAATAAAACTCACCGACTCATATCAACCATTTATTATGGAACCCTTAAAGTGTTTACTTTCAATACTATTACCCTTTCTGTACAGTAAAAGTAATTAGATTTTCACAAATATCTCTTTGGTGTTATATACATACATATTATGAATTATTTGAAACCAAATAGAATGTATTCTATAAATAGTTGAACTATAAACGGTTATATAAACACAGTTCAGAATCATTTTATAAGAAGTAATTTTTAATTATATATAATTTTTCATTATGAATTTGATAATTTCTTCTTCATAGGTGCATACTACTCGCTATAATCACATTATTTTAATGTTACATACATACATATATATTTAATGGAATGTATTTATTTTATTAATAAGCATACAATTTTAATATACTGTGATTTAGATCGATTAGTGCATATATTTTATTTAGTTATTGTCATAATTATTTTTATATGAAAATAAATATTTGTGAATTGTTCTTTTTGTGTACATGATACTTAAGTCTTAAAAATAAAATGTAAAAATACTCTATAGGTAATTTTCATACAATAAATAACAATACGTATAAATTGGACGGATGAATTATTAATAATAATTACACACTAATTGTATTTGTTTACTTATTTTAGCGTAATAATACAAAGGCATCGTTTAGACGTGTAGTTAGCTACACTGTCATATCATAGAACGTTTTTGTATAATATGCTACGACTTAAACGTCATGTATCATTTATTAATAATAATTTTAGGATTGGATAAAAAATAATATATTTCTTCTAGTTTTTTTTTTCAATACAATATAACTTTTGTGGAAAAAAAAAAATTCTAACAAAATTGAGATACTTTTATAGTTTATTCGTTTATTATATCATGTGATAAATACATCACAGTTAAATAATAATTTAAGTAGCGTCAATGATATGACCTTTCATACAATTCAAACACCATTATCTAGCTTTATCTAGTTCAACTAATTAGGTCTGTGTGATGTCTTTGCCTTAGCATTTCCAGCCTAAGTTCGTGCTCCCTTGCAGCCATTCTTAAAGCAGCTATGCTCGAACTTCTTCTTTCAACTTCCGGCCCCTGCTGGCTTGGGGGGGATTCACTTCCGGGGGATATAGGTGGTGATACTGGTGGCGGGTCGGGAGACTGTCGAGGCGGCGCGGCCAGCCCAGCGAGCAAAGTGTGGAATGGAGGCGTGTTAGTAGAATATATTGGAGCGGAGAACAAGGGTGGTCGAGACAGTGGCGCTCCGAGGTATTGAGCGCCCAGAACCGGTGAAGTGCCGTATCTATGAATAAAACAATATGAATTAATTAAAGTTCATACAAATATTTTATATTGTTGGTTTGATTCCCACTCGAGTCAACGATTTTTTTGTATTTTTCTTTTTTCTTGCTTTGGACAAAGTGCAACGTAGATTTCTGCCATTCAAGGCTCAAAGTCTCGGAAATTTGGTAGAAATTTTGCAACGGAGTGCCTTAAAACTAGGCATCCTCTTTCTATCCTGCTCTTGTGATACAGCGTGAGGATGTAACGCGATCGACGAATCAACGATTGTCTATGTGTAGAGCACCTCAGTATCCATTTCATTCCCATGTATGTTAGCCGTTTAATATTACATTATACAAAAAGGCCTACTATAGTGCTCATTGTGTTGTGTTTGCCAATTTTATTCAAATTACAACCTATATATATTAGTGTACCATAGTTTAACTGTGGGTAATTATTTATGTTTATGTAAAATCTATGTATAGTAACGTTATATAAACGTCCGTAGTCTGTACTTTAGGACGGGAATAGGCAAACATAGTATTTTTCATTATATCTACAGAACATGGTATCTTTTCGAAAATCAATCATTGTGAACTCACCTAAAAGAGGCGAGGGCGTTTGCATCAAAGGGCTTTCTAAAACCAAATCCTAGTTGTGAGAAAGGATTGGGCATTGAAGCTACAACGGAGGGTGGGGGACCTCCTCCCCCTAAATAAGGGTTGTACGGGTGCGCTTGAGGTCCAACCTTCTCTTGTTTACGCCATTTTGCACGACGGTTTTGAAACCAAACCTGAAAAGAAATAGAGCGTCTTACATTTGGTAATAAGGCATCGTTCCTGATCCTCTTTTATTATGAAAATTGAAATTTAATAATGTAAAATTGTGTGAAAAAATTCAACTACATATTTTCACGAGATTTACACGTTTTAAATCAAATTCGATTATTCGCATATCTGTAGGCCAGTCGTGGCACGGTTTTAATGTGGTTTTCACTACTGGATAGAGATATTAAAGATTACATTATAAGAACATTAGTATGAAGTTATACACAAATTCTTAGACTATCTGTTGAATCCAAAAAATGGGATACAACAAAACATGTTATATTTTTGTTAATTATCACCTAAATCCGTGTGTCAATAATAAACAAATTACATAATAAATTTTATAATAATTTCCTATACCATATAGGTACATAAAATCGAGACAAAGAAATCGATTAATCGATATTAACAAATAAATTAATATTTATTTCTTAATTCAACACAAGAATTAAAAAATTCGTCGAAATATATTTTATTCATAGTGTATTCGATACTTAATAAAGTGTATTCGATACAGCGAGATCTCGAGCACAAATATGGATTGATTTAGTTCGTTCTCGAGGCACCCCGTTGATTGTTTAACATTGTCACGACTACCACTACGTTACAAAAATAATATCTATTTTAATTAATTAAATACTTGGTTGACAATCGTTACGAATGTCTGCCATTTTCTTTTGTTTTTTTTTGTATTTTCTAATTTTAATGACACAGAGTTTGTTTTTTAAATTGTTTTTTTTTTAGAAAACTTTATTTAAAATGATGGTAGTATTGGTTAAAATTATTATTTTATATAATTTTTTTTTCTTGTGGATGAATAATAATCTAAATCTTAAATTAACTGATTTGATTTGTTTTATAAAAAACTTCTTCTTTCCTAGCATGGTTTGGTTTTAGTCTTCAAATTTTCGAACAATATACAATATTATTTATAGAAATAAAACCATTAATTATTTTAAATTTATATAAATGTAATTTAATATAAGTGTATATTATAATATAGCAAGTCATCATATGTTTTTAATTTTCCCTTTAATGATAGATAGATTTTAAATACAATGTAAAAAATACATTATGTTCCATATTATCGTGTGGGTTTCCCCAACTACGCCATTACAATAATCATAATAATTAGCTGTTTTGTTTGTTGTATTTTTTACTGGAAATATTTTTTTACCTAACAATTTATGCTCAATACTCGAATAATAAAGTGCTTTAATTCAGTTAAGGGCGTAATTTTTTTTTCCAGCTTCACGTTGTATCCCGCACACAGCAGGTTAGGCAGACGGAACCTAGTTTTAAGACACTGGTTTCCCCATTTTCCGCCAAATTCTGGATTTTGAAGGCATTGCGTGTTGAGGGCGGAACTCAACGCCGCGCTTTGCCTCTACCCGAGCTGTAAACTCCCACGTTCAAGTTAGTGAGTACACATACTGTCTTAACTACATATTAGACTAATAGTCTTCAAAATTTCAGCTTGATGATAAATAACGTAGGTCCTGTAATCTTGGTCTATCATAGTAATAATAACATTTTATTGGAATTTTAAAGAGTGATACATAAAGTTAAATTTCGATATTGACTACTTCATCTAAACTGCACTAAAAGACAATAATTACACCAAAAATAATATAGATTTTATTACAGAAAGCTATATTGCTGAAACGCTAAGTAATAAAAAAAATATACAATAATTGATTATTCAATCAAAACCATCGACGCAGTCCAAATTGTTGGCATACAAGATTTTGGCAAATCTCAAAACGCACACAAAAAACGTGTTCGACCCGTCCACCTTGATGGCGGATAAAAAACTACACTGATTGATTTATTTCTCGTATAGGTTCAATATTTAAACGTTAAATATTTATGAGAGCCATAAGGAGACGAGCCTCGATCATTATGTAAACCGATATTTTTATGTTAATTTAAATTAATTCGTTTATGATAAATGCGGATCGCTAAAAAGCAGTTTCTATAAATGTCCCGGTTACTGTTGTATGTACTGT
Organism: Heliconius eleuchia; assembly: GCA_018230625.1. NCBI lineage: Eukaryota > Metazoa > Arthropoda > Insecta > Lepidoptera > Nymphalidae > Heliconius > Heliconius eleuchia. The sequence continues at coordinate 4,446 of DWAP01003128.1, forward strand.
TACAAAAAATACGTTCATATTAACATTTTAACGTTGAGTGTGTAAGATAGTTTTGCCATAAATAATTGTAATATAGAGCTCATTTTACTTTTAAGTGGCTGTGATGGTTGTATTTAGTAAAAAAAATCAGCTTTGTGCTGTATCCCGCACACAGCAGGCAGAGGGAACCTAGTGTTAAGACACTCCGTTCCCCACTTTCCGCCGAATTTGGGAGATATTGCGTGTTACCTCAACGCCGCTCTTTGCCTCGATACCAGAGCCCCTCGAGTGGGGATCGGACTCAAAACTGTCGCCTTACAGTCACACCCTTGTGCCCCTGGGCCACGACGGCCTAGGCCGGCCGGTTTTATTTAATAACTGAATTATATTTTGAATTGCAAGTATGCAAGAATATTATTCTTGCATACACATTTATTTGCAAGTAAATTACTGTTTAATGCGATAAAATATATCGTCTAAAAATTAATTTAATTAATGAGTGGAAAGAAGTTAATCACCTACCTAGAGTGGAGAGAATTTTCATTTTCTTTTGTTGTATTTTTATGATTGTCGACACCGGAAATATAATTATACAATGTTTGTATCATTATTAATGTAGTTGGTTATAAAAATAAATTACTTTTTATTGATTTATTTACTTTTTCTACAATTCTTCAGAATTAACTCAAGGTAAAGTGTCCAAGTGTGCGCGCTCCCTAAGACTACTCGAACCTGATATTTGCAAAGATTGATAGCGAATTCCACTAATTTCAGTTGTGTTTGGTGTGCTATCGGAAAAGGATGCTGTCATAGAAATTACACAAAAATATTGAATTTTAGAGGCAAACGTTGAGTTTCTGATATTTTTGGGTTTCGGTTTCGCTAATATATTAACAGTTAACCACAACAAGTAACAAACGTAGTATATACACGTAACCAAGGGCCACATTTTTGAAAATAAACGTAAAACATATCATTGTTGGTAAATTGTGAACTTGTTATTGTAATGTGCCAATGGATGGCGAAGGTATGCCAAGGTCATTCGGAACTAAATCACTCCGCAAGAGTGCGTACAGTAAGAGTGCGCATGGGTACTCTCCTTAGAACGAGACGGTCAAAAAATTCAACAAAACATTAAAAAAAACCACCTACAAAGCCAAAAAATCCAACAAAAGTATGAGAAAAAAATGTGGATATGTTCTAATTGTAAGGAGGACTATAGAGAACCTATTGTTGAAGATTGGATCATGTGCATTATTCGTATTGAACGGTGACATGATAAATGTATATCAAACATCGGAAACGGGATCTAAAAGTGATGAGATCTATGCGACTAAATTAGAGTGCATACGCTTGTGGTGTGCGCGCTCACGCAGAGTGGTATGCGAAATTCTGTGGAGTGACTAAATACCAAGGGTTTCTTATTTATAATAATTAAAGACCATTTTTTGCTTGAACTTTCAAATATTTTATAAAATGTGGTTAATTGCTAAAAAAAAACGTTATATTTTCATTTATATCGTATTATTTCTAAGCGACGCACTCACGACACACTCTATCCTACTAGCATTAAATTTGAAGGCTAAAGACAACAAACCAGCAAAATATATTATTTTGATTTTACTTCAAAATATGGTATTCGTCCATTTCTTACAAGAGCATATATTAATTATGTTAAATTTGGCATATGTATAAGAAATAACTGCATAAATTCAGATTCTATGTTATTAATAAACTTTTAAAATTAATGATATGAATGACTTATGCAGACAATTATTGTAAATACAAATTATGTATAGGTTAAATAATATACAATATAAAATAGAGGCCAGGTGTGGTGCAGGAGTGTGTGAGTGTAAGCTCGACAGGTTTTGGGTTTGATTCCCACTAAAGGAAATGAAATAATTAATATGTTCATTTCTCACGATGGTGTCGAGGCTAAGCGCGGCGTTGAGTTTTATGACTCAACGCGCAATGCCGTTTTAGCACTAGGAATTTCTTAAAGGAAAAATGGAAAACGGTTTACTATTTTACTAGATTTTTCTTGGATACAGGTTGTCTTCAGAGCAGTGCTAGAGACTTATACACAAGTATAGGGTTCCCTTTGAACCTAATCAAATTTTAAATGGTACTACTATTCCTGCCGTTGAAATGCGTTCTAGAAATAAACTTATAATAGTTAGTCACGTAGAAATCTTTTAATCTTCTTTAGTAGATAATAGAGGTATCATATTATAATTATGCGTCCGCATTGATTGATATATGTAAATAAGGTGATTAACAAATTAAAAGGCATACAACATATGTATTCAATCCAATGTAGTTAATGGATCATGACTTGAATTAATGTTTTTTAGGATTTGATAATCTATAGCGATTCATCAAATTTTGACGGGTAATTTAACAAAAAAAATGGCAAATTTATCTAAATATTATCCACATTTTTGAATCTTACTCTTATATTGTTTATAAATTATAACGTCTCTTATGGTGTGTAGGTAGGTATATGTAAATTTCAATGCTGGCGCTAAAATGACTTATAAATATTTTATCGATATTTTATTCCATTCTTCAGTTATATCCGCAATTGAGCAATAAACTTTTTTAAATAACAATTTCCCAAGTGTTAATGTGTTTATAATATTTTTCCTATCTATTTACGTCATACGCTAACAATGTGTAAATTGACTTTTAGGTAAACGAAGAGACCCGGAGATCAACGAGTTTTTGCCAGAGCGATGAATTGAAAATATTAATGAATAATAACTCAATCCTCCGAGTGGGGATCGAAAGCACAACCGTCGCGTTACACTCACACCCGTGTGCTTGTGCCACGACGACCTCATACGTCCATCAAGTAATAAATATATTTTAAACGTTAGTGTTTTATTATCATTTAAAAGATATTTTGTAGAGGCATGTTATCCATCGTTGTGCAGAAGTAATGCGATAAATTGTCGTATCGAACTTAATTAAGTTGTTCCAAAAATAGCGTCAATGGGTCGGACCGCCTTATCGGTGCGCGCCTAATTCGTATTCTCATAAATGTTTGTGAGCAACTTTCGAGTACAATGGTTTAAGCATAATTAAAATCAGTAGATAAGTGAGGTTTCTAGAATTCGGCGGCAAAATGGGGAATGGACGTGTCTTAATGTGGGACGGAGTGTCTGAACTCTAATATTGCAGGTTCCCTATCCCAACTCTCCTATGTGCAAGAAGCTAATAAAAATAAGTATTTTCCAGACCCAATATACATGTAGCTATGCCTCTAGCTATGCCTAAACAGGTTTTTCTTTTTTTAATTTTTTTTAGGTTATTTAAAATAATTTACAAATGCGAAAATTATTATTATAGATAAAAAAAATACTTGCTATATTTTTTTCTATAAAATGTTATAAGAAAAAGTTAAGTGTTCGCATTAAATTTAATTGTGTTATACAAACAAACCCTTTAGATATCATGATTGAGAACTATCTTCAGAATTTTATTCATGAAAAGATAACATATATAGACAGTCACCCGAGAACTAACAACAAACGACAATTGTCCGATTATTAAAATTCTCACATCAGTTATTATCCATACACTTCGAATGATTGATGAATATAAAAATTTCGCATAGTCCCCTTTTCGTACCGGATCACACAAAAACACATTCAATCAAAGAAAAAAAAAAAAAAACCAAAAGAACACATAAACAAGTACACATTCCAACGGGTGTAATTTAACCGTAATTTTGCAAATTACATGGAGTTAAATTTGTATCGGAGTCGATTAATCACTATAATCAAAGTGTTGTACGTGTAATTGCTAATTAGTTAAATTGCGAGTACTTCGTGACGGAAATATTTGAATTTTGCCATAATACCTGTATTCTGGCTTCCGTTAATCCGATCTTCATTGCCAACTCCTCTCTGAAACAAATAAATTGATGTGAAATTACTAAAAATATGTAATTTAAGATAATGGGAACATGTTGCAGGAGATTTTACGTGATGGCTCTGTGGTTGTAGTTTTTTTTCGGTTTTTAAAGTTTAGCTGTGCTGGTTCTTTTTTGATAGAAATAATAAATTAAATGAGACTTCAAAATTATTTTTTCATGGTTTATGTCGAGAAGACACTTTGTTTTTCTTTTTTTTCTTGTTTGGACCTACAACTATCGTGTACAGAGTCTGCTACTACGCTGTTCCACTGCGCCACTATGGCCTCGATTAAAATGAAAATAGTAATTCTTTGTGTTAAATATAAATGCTTATACAATTTATATCTTTAACGGTCCTTGTATTTTTTAATTTATAAAGACCTGATCTCTTTCCCCTTTTTTAGGGTTCTGTACCTCAAAAAGAAAAAACGGAACCCTCATAGGATCATAGGCCAAGAATACATATATAATATAGGCAAATAGCTATAAGGTATACCCTACCTACCTCAATGCTAGTTGAATTGAAAGATACGTCTATTGTATTCATACTATGTTAATATGGCCTCCGGATCAACGTCTTTAATCGTATTTTTTTACTTCCTTTCTGTTATCAAGATCAATAATACATTGTTTTATAATTTTATCTATCAATTAGTAGATAAAATTTTAAATATATTTAATTAATTCTATACCTATATTGAAGTGTATGGAATTTAGGTATTTCTCACCTTGTAAATACATCGGGGTAATGTGTTCTCGAGAAAGCTTTTTCCAGTTCCTCAAGCTGAAAACTTGTAAATGTGGTTCTGTATCTTCTCTGTTTTCTTTTTGGAGCAAATTCATCTGCATCATCACTATCAGCTGACCCTGGGGGAGGTCTCTCGGAGGCTGGAGACTGATCAGCGTGAGACAACTCAGGAGTCGTCCTAGGAGAATCGTCCTTTGGAACTTCTGATATTCCCATACTGCTATACTTATAGGCGTCTTGATGATAATAATCTGCAAAGAAAATTATCTCATTATACTAGGTGGAGTTTATTGCGTGATGAAAATAAAATCGATTCAGTAACAATCTTTTGAATATTTTATATTTAAGTTAATTAGTTTCGTAATGAACGGGGTCAGGGATGTATATTAAGCCCATTATTAAATCTCACATTTAAATTGTTAATATTATTGGTAATCGTATCTCATTGGGAATCAATAATTTAGTTTTTTTTTTTTACAATATTTAAAATTCCGGATCTAATTTATGCGTTTACTAAAATTTCGCAACTATCACAAGTTTACTCGTGTACAACGCTGTGGTGGTTTTTTTATTAAATATGTTTGTGTACGAAATATTTTATAATTTCATATTTTTTCAGTTCTTCACTTTCTGCTAAAGTCCCAAGGTATTGCTTGAGTGGCTAAACTCAACGACGCTCTTTGGTCTCGTTATCAAAGTGAGGAAATGTTTTTCTAATTTTAATGAATATATAGAAAAAGAATAAAAATATATAAAAAGCATGACTATAACGGATAAAACAGTTGTTTTTCTTTATCTATTTTACACATCCTTTTTAGGGTTCCGTATTATTTAAGAAAAAAGGAACCCTTTTAAGATAACTTTGTTGTCCGTCTGTCTGTCTGTCGCACAAGAGCCTTTGTCTCAGAAACGCTTGGAGATATCGAGTTGAAATTCAAACCATATATTTATATCTACGGCCCCATGGTTTTTTGAAAAAAAAAATTTACATTTACGTAAGAAAGATATGACCGTTTATATCGCAAAAAACGCGTATTTGGACAATATCAAGGGAATCAAAATTCATAGGGTATTTCCGGTTGATCTAGAATTTTGAAATTTGGCAGCTAACATCTATAGGTAATATAACATCTATAGTAGTTCACGAAAAATTATGAAAACTATACATTTGTGGTTAAATTCCAAAAATTAATAGTCTTAAAAAGGGGGCAAAATTTGGTGTTTAAGCCGCTATTTCAAGTGAAGTATCAAATGAAAGAACTATAAGCTAAGCTAAGTTAAGCTGATTTTCCAAAAAACCTCAAGACCTCCAAGTTTTTACGGAACCATCGGTGGGCTAGCCCGATTTTATCCGGTATATTTTATTATATGTAGAGAACCCGAGAAATAAGTTAACTATAGGATTATTTTCCAGTTAGAAGTTCAATTAACTGATAAAATATCATTAATTAGGATTAATTTGATTATTTATAATTTGCGTGTCAGTAGGCACGAAATGTAATTAATAACAGTAAGTTCTCATAATCAAATACAGTTCTCAATAAGAAAATCTAGACACGAAAGTATAATTTAGCTGATAATCTTAAAATAAATATAAACGGATATTATGAACTTAAATAGAGGCCAGATTCGATTCCCACTTCAGGAAATGAAGGTTAAATATTTTCTTTATTAAATATTTTATATCATTCGTCACGCTGTATCTTGCATACAGCACGGTAGAGGGAGGGAACCTAGTGTCAGCACTAGGTACCCGTGACACTGTGTTCCCCACTTTTCGCCGAATTTTTGGAGCATTACTTGTCCGAACAGGACGCCGCGCCTTCTTATCGCAGAGCGAAGAAATGAAAATATCAATAAATAATAATTGATTTCTCCGAGTGGGAATCGAACTCACAACCGTCGTGCTTACAGTCACAGGTTTGTGCCACGACGGCCTCCACAAGGGAAGTAAATTCTTTGATTTCAATGCTAGCCGCTAATTGTACAAAAACAAAAAGGTTTCGTTTTTCTTTGTTACCACTACCTATACGTTTTACTCACTCACCATGACCTCAGTTCTTGTAATCAATTTATGAGTTAATGTTATTAATTTAATTACCGTCTTGTTATAGTGTTGGTGTAATTGGTCTGCCATTACACGTCGCCTTCTAGAAACTAAGGCGCGTTACATTGGTCGTTTTTGAAAATATCAATAATTTAATATTTTATGTGTTTATTGTAAGTATGGTGTTAGATGCTAATATTTATTACTTAATGTTTTACAACTTTCAATATTTTATATTTACCTAGTTGTTTATTATATATTTCGTAATGGTAAAATCATTAAAAAACAGCGACAGAATTTTATTTTATTTATCTTGTTATATATTTTGTATTCGAAAATCATATTAAAAAAATACAGTTTATTTTTTCATTTGGATAATCAAATTAAATTTTCAAATAAAATCGGGGCCAGTCGTGGCGCAGGGACGCTGGCGTGTGGCTGTAAACGACAAGTTGTAGGAGGAAAATGAAATATTTAATATTTCAATTTCTTCACTCTGGTGTCGAGACACCACCAGTCATTTTTTTTAATCATATTACACTAATTAATTATATATGTTATGGCTGAATGAGTCATACAACATTGCTCCTATATATTATTAATTAAGATTAACTTAGACCAACAAGATTTCGATAAAATAATTAATTTATCATTTTGATTAGTTATGTAGAACGTGGATAAGCATTTAACGTATTTAGGTATATATGTTAAATTGAAGACTTCTACAATATTTGATACCGATAGTATGACTATAAAAACTATTGGATTATTGCGACCTTCAGCGATAAGAATATAAATTATTGAATAATGTGGGAATTTCCGTAATTGTAGTGAAGTATGGAGTGCCAAATATATATGGGTAAGATTTATTTAAAGAATACATTTAGAACTTTTGCAACTTTCGTCATATTGATTTATCACGTGGATGAATCATTTTATAAAGAAAAATTGGATAAGCGCGAGTCAGGCTTATCCACCGAGGGTTCCGTACAAATATAGCTGTTCCTGTACAAAAGTATAATTTTGAGATTTTTTTCCAAACTCCTAAACTAAAACCTATAGATGCTAGCTGCCAAATTTCATAATAATAGGTTAACCAGAAGTACCTTATTAATGTTGATTCCCTTTATAGTGTTAAAATACGCGTTTTTTGGTATATAAACGGTTATATACTTTTTTAAGATATTAGAACAGGTGAATGAAGTGGTGTATTTGGGATGTATGTTCAGTAGAGATGGAAGATACGAGATGGATGTGGAAAGGCGTATTGCTGC
>DWAP01003129.1:0-12414 GCA_018230625.1 Heliconius eleuchia
CAACCAGTCGGTTTTACAGTCACACTTTGTGCCACTGCGCCACTACTGGCCTCCTGTTTTTATTATTTATTTAAATATATAGATGTTTTCAAGGTACCGTTGATTAAGATCAATGTCTATCTACATATATACTGAAGGGAAACTTATACATATATCTCGAGCCAACCCGACTCGCTTGTGTTCTATTTTTTACTTCATAAGTCAAAAATGTATTATATTATTGACTTCATAGATTTTGAATATATTTAGTCAAATAGGTAAAAGCTATATAAGATAAGAAAAAAAATGTTAAAAGATTTTGTACTATATTGTAAATATACACAATAATGGTGTATTACATATATCAAAAGCTAAAAATATTTTATTTCATAGTACTTTACATGAATCCAACATACATTTTTGAATGATTGCAAAATTAACATCAAATCAAGTGGCTCTTTTTAGCTTCAAACGCGCGACCGACGGGCCGGGACAGGGGACGGGCGCATTCCAACATCCCGTCTACAAACGCTCTTTTTTCAAATCCCGGTAACAAGCCAATAAATCCCGGCGCATTTTTCTCCCGGATCCGCCGCCCCGAAAAAAGGCTTAGCGCGATTACACTCAAATTTACTTAACACTTATCACATTAAACACGTTAATAAAGATCTTTTATTTAATTTTCTTATCTGACGCGTTACCCATTTTAATTTGAATATTGTCAGAATTGGGTCTTGTGTAAATTTTATTATGTAAATTGAATCCCGAATATGATTAATTCTATGTTAGGACAAAGGATACGGCGCGAATGGGTTACATTACTAGATTGGGCAGATGCTGGCGACGTCGTTAGAGCCAATGGGTCCAAATTATATAAATAATTAAGATTAATTTGTTAGTTAGTTGCACAAACATGGCTGCAGGCAAACATGTAGCAAATTGGAGCTCTAAAGCTACTCGAGGACTCTTTTAATTAATTAAGTACCTGTATGGAGAGAGTTGAGCAGTCGCGCACGTATTTGTTGATTACCATCTGACATTAATATAGTAGGGTGTACCCTATTCGTACATCATATTTTGCTGTGGTTAATACTTAACGTTATTTATATTTAAGATAAAATTTAAAATAATAAATACTTATTATGAAAAAAAGTATTTTAAAGGAAATATTTGTAACATTTTAATAATATTTAGTTCGTTCGTTCGTTCGTACGTTCCTTGGTGTTTATTTTGTTACTATCGATTGACTTCCTGGTCCGAAAGGACTCTACTTAATAACATTTCGACAGCAAATACCTGAGTTCAGTTTCAGATCGTTAAGATGATTAGATGTTCTTGCAGTTCGTTTAACGGTCAATCGAGTGGACTATTAAATTAATTAATTGTGAATAGGGTTGAAATAAAAATGAAAATACTTATTTTTTTCTTGATTTACAGCATTCAAAATTTTCTTTCAATCAATAAGAATCAATAAAAGGATAAATCAATAAAAAAAAATTAAAATGTGTCACATTCAATTTTCCTGTAGAAATTCCTTCAATATGCTTAAAAGGGGCACATGTGTTCTCTCTTCAACAAGTTGACCGACAACCTCGAAGCTATAAATCTACAGTATAAATTATATAAATTCGTCATTGGGTTGGATTAATAATTACTATTCACGAGTCACAACTGGCGTAGAGCGGCATGATTAGCGATACGTCACCGGTAAATATGGCAACACTTATTTCAAGATTTATATGGTGGGAGAGTGGGGTTATAGGGGTAGCCTGGCAATAAATCTGAGCAAAGTGATTTGGTACAAACTACTGGGCCCACAGTGTAAGCCCCGTTCGGTCAGGAACATCCATTGTGAGCGGTACACCCACGGAATCCGATAATGCCTTGAGATTGTCCCGTCTTTCCTCTAACACCTCCCGATACCGTCCCACATAAACATAAGTATCTGTGTGCATTGATAATTTAGCCCTTAATCTACCTTATTTATTATCTGTATTATGGTTTAGGTAAATTGAATAAGTTTATGTTCACAATCTTTAGCTATTTTGGATTTCGATTTAAGATTAGAATAATTGTTAGAAAGAAAAATAAAAGGACAAAGGAAGAGAGAACGTAGGGAAAAACCAGTCTTTAGATACCATAAATGTTTGGATTAAAAAACCTTACGTTTTTGTTAATATATTTAAAGTTAATTATTTTTACACATATAATTTTTTGAGGCCAGTCATGACGCAGGGACACAAGTGTGTGACTGTAATCGTAAACGTGTGTGACATGTCGTGGGCTCCATTTCCAGTCGTGGAAATGAGATACTTAGCTTTTTATATTTATTTCGCTCTGGCGTTGAACCTCCAGAATTCAGCAGAAAGTAGAAATCGGAATTTCTTAACACTAGGGTCTGCATGCGGTATACAGCGTGAAACTGAAAAACAGAAAATATATTTATTTTTTAACTTTTTAGTATTTAAGTTTGTATAACGATTTTACATATTTTTATATTTTATATAGTAAATAAAAGATTTGAAAATGTTTACAACAATTCAGCTTTATTTATAAATAGATTAACAAATGAACCAGATCGTATCAATACAAGACATCCGAGAAAGGATTTTAATATGTCAGTGGTGTACCAGTGTGCCGCGTGTGCGACCCGGGCTGGGCTAAACTTAATCTATAAATCAAGAACTGAAACTATTTCGTAATTAGATCGTATTTAGGATGGGGTACAACACCTTCGGCTCCTTGAGGAAGCCTCCCAAAGGGTCATAAGGTAAAGGCTCCGTTGCCTTTCAAGTACCTCTTTAACGGCTAATATCCTTGGTAAATGGATCTCAAATATTTTGCTCTATAACGATTAGAGGTAAACGATGTTGTCATGTTTATTGCTTTTCCGTACACTGCTGAGGGTCTCTTATATTTATTTTGTCGAACAATCGAAATATGTTATTATATTTCAAGCATGCTTGTCCGACCAATTGCTGAAGTGAAAATATTTTTACGGCCGGCCGTGGTTCAGGAGCGCAAAATGTGACTGTGAACGCGACAGGTTATGGATTCGAGTCCCACTCGGGGAAATGCAATGTTAAACATTTTTATTTCTTTGCTCTGGTGTCGAGAGAAAACGCGGCGTTGAGTTTCGCCACTCACACATAATGCCTCCAGAATTCGACAAAAATTGGAAACACAATGTCTTAACACAAGGTTCCCTCTGCTTACCTTGCTGTGTGCGGGATACAGCGTGATGCTAACAAACCTAGACTACTAACATTGTATACCAACAAATGAAATACAACAAAACAACAAATTTAATATGTACAAAAATTAAAAATCAAAACAATTGTGACGAAAAGCCTCTTAGCGCCAATCTTTTATACTGTAAAAAGCTTTTGATGTTTTGTGTACTTAGTGTTTCGTAAGTTGATCCTATTAGAATGTCCAGGTAACGCGTCGCAATGGAGGCGGCGGCACGCTAACAAGATTATAACTTTATTTTGTAAATTAATAAAAAAGTAGCGAGCCGTGTGTTCCATTCCACCCCAGCTCTCCTTTTATAGTACCTACGCTAATGATTAGGTTCGTAGATGAGTAATAATGTAACAATAGATTTTTTATTTTATTTAATAAGCATCTCTTTTTCTCATACATTGAATAACGCTACAGCATTGAATAATATACATATATATCATATACTACTGACGACAGACAAAAATATTGAAAATAGGTAATATACATATATTTAAAATATTCTTAATTATCTGATGTGCTTACGCAATAAATATTTTAAGCACCATTATCATTAAGTTCTTAACGTCTTTACTCCGCACTTAGTCTCGACACCAGAGCGAAGAAATTAAAATATTGAATATTTCATTTCCTCGAATGGGTATCGAACCCACAACTTGTCGCGCTTACAGTCATACTTCGTGCCCCTGCGCCACGACTGGCCACAACACAAGCACAAATTACTTACAGTAAGTTATTTCATTTCTGCCTTCATCTTATACATAGACAAATCTGATTCACGTCACACATGTCATAATATAATCCCGTGTTAATGAAACAATAAATTTGTATTCGTATGAACACTCGGCCAATATCCCCTCTCATCTGTAGAGGAGGCGCGCGTTGTCTCTCATTAACTTAATACGTTATGGTTTGTACTTTAGCAATATGTACGATATGAAATACTTATTTTATATAGGGTGTTGTAAAAGTACAAAATATTTTAATTTGAGAAATTTACATTTAGAATTCTGGAATATGATTGGGCTTAAAAATGTAAAACGTTTAGGGATATATTCGTTAATTATATTTGTAAATATTGCAGGTAATTGATTTTTTTTTTAGCTTGACACTATCCCGCAATTAGAGAAGGTAGAGAAAACCTATTGTTAAGACTCTCCATTCCCCACTTTCCGTCCAATTTTTGGAGTACTGAACGTTAAGTGGCGGAGTACAACGCCACGCTTTTACCTTGCTACCAGAGAGAAGAAATAATAATATATACAAATAATGATTCATTCCCGCTAATTGAAATCGAATCCACGACTCGCCTCGACGACTTCTGTATTTCATTGAAATTGTGTTATCATTTTGTTTTATCACCGAACAGAAATATTACATAGTATGCAAAAAAAACATTTATAAGAACACCCTATATCAAGTTCTTATCCTCTAAGTTGCCCCTGTACAAACGAAGTGTTACAAGTTCGTCTCATATTCGGACACTTGCCGTAATTTTATGTTCGTCTCTGTAAGCCGACTGAACGAGACGTCTAGCGACATTCATTTACGACTGGCTGAAATAAATCATTAGCACCGTATAGTGTCTCTTGACGCTTATCGTGGTTATTAGCGGAATATTTTTGTGTAGCTTTTATATTAACCATGTTAACCGTATAAATTATATAACCGTAACCGTATATGTAATTTTTGTAATTATATAATTTTATGATGTTTTCAAATTTTGTAAACATTCTATCGAATTAGTGTTACTATCTCTTAATTTATATTTTTTAAATTAGCTTAATTTTTTAAATTAAATAATTATACATTTTATCGAGGCCACGCGGATGCACAAGTGTCCGACTGTTATCGTGACAGTTGTGGGTTCGACTGCCACTTGGAGGAAACAAAAAATATATATTTTGATTTCCTCAGTACCACCGATCAACACGCATTATCTCGAGAATTCGTTTAAAAGTGGACAATAGAAGCGTTCTTATGAAAACGGAGAGTCTTATCACTAGATTTCTAGGTTCGTGCCTACCCTGCTAAGTGCGGTATACAGCATGAAGTAAACATTTAATTAAATTTCATCTATTTCTTTACAAACTAAAAACATCTAAACTGATTTAAGATAAAGTAGATTAATACGTTTCTAACATTTCATTCATTTAAAATAAACATAATAATTAAAATAACAAATAATTCGTAATTTACCATTTCATAATATTTATTTGAACTGCACCCGACCGCATTGCATTAGATTCTGAAAGTTTCTAAGCCATAAATGGACCTTAATGACCCGAGCCGGACACTAACGTACGAGCGCCCCGAGACCGCCACGAATGCGCGACTGATTCCCACCACCCTTGGGAACGGGAGAGAAAACATCATAAGAAGTTATGATGAGTTTACACACACCAAATTGGTTTATATTCTTTGTATTGATCATGTTTAGTATTGTTATTGCGATGTAGTTATGTAAGGCGACTTGTTTGTTAAACTGTTTGAGCAATTTGTTTGTTTTAGCACATATTTTTTTTTAAGATTTCTCCATTAGAACGAAACTTAAAAAATAGTATTTTATATGGATAAAATTTAATACAAAGAACCAAATTATATTTTTATTTTAACTTAAATCTTCATTGCAACTTAAATTTTCAATAGGTTTTTTATATGTTATTAATAGGAGGAGGTTATAATTATTTTGGTTTCTTTTACTTTTCTCTTTCAGAATTCGTTCCTTCACAAAGTTGGAATTAATGGGGACGAAAGGTCTTAACACTTAGTTGCCAGGTTCCTCTGCGTCGCATATTATGTGCGGAATACAACTTCAGGAAAAAAACAAAAAATTATGTATGTTACTGTCTACGAGACACGCTTAAGCAATATAAAACCAAAGATGATGTGTTGGTTTGTTTGTTATAATGATGAATAGAAAAATCTGTTTTATACAAAATATTAATATTTTGAGGCCTAGGCCTATATTAAATTCTCACTTTACTTATAATTCTAGCAGCGATCAATATTACTCATACAGTAGCAAATAATGAAAAATCAATTGATCGAACCGCCCGTGACCCTTCCGTATCCAAGAAACAAATCCCCAACTCACCACTGGTCACTAAGTAACACATTCCATTTGCATTAATCAGCCCACCTGCTGACTGGCTTACATCCTATTAGCGTATCTAACCCTTGCCCACCTTAGATTGTATGATTGTGCCAAATCGGCAAGATAATACCGCGTATTTACTTTGATTCTCGTCGTTAAAAGTTCGGGGGGATGACGGGGGCCGTCGTTAGGCCCGTAATGGCTACCATTTGTCTTGTCCGACCTCTAGTTGTGCCTCTCTAATGAAATTATTGCCGCAACTATACTAAAGGTTATAAATACCTACCCCTGAAAGGCCCGAGCGGACGCCACCTTGTTTAGCACTAATGGACCGGTCAACTGTAAACTGCGTTATCAATAAAATTACAATTAGTGAGGGATAAAAATGACCGAGGGTCCGAAGTTGTAGTGGCGGTTGTTTATTTTGCAGGATGTGAAAGTTCCGGTTGTTATAAAATATTGTACACGTATTAAAAGCTAATTTTCAATTTTTGTATTTGGTTTTTTATTTTAAGTGTTTGTCATGGCTACGTGGTGATTTTATATTAAAACAAAATTGGATCTTATAAGATTAAGTCAAAGTCAAATTAAACCAGCTTCACGGGGTATTCCACACACATCAGGCTAAGCAGAGGGAACCTAGTGTTAATACACTCATTTCCCCACTTTCCTCCGAATTTTGGAGGCGTTGTGTGTTGAGTGAAAGAAAAAAATAATTTAAATAAATAATTACTTCCTAGAGTAGTCACACACTAGTGACCCTTCGCCACGACGGCCTCAACCATCATATAATAAAGTATCCATCAAAACATAGCCGTACACAATAAATGATCATCGATAAGGTGAATGTTTGTCTGGTCACGTTGAAGCCCTTATGATGCTTGCCGATGAGTTTCCGAGTATAAACTTGGCCATATGAACACAATAAAATGGGACATCCTAAGTATTTCGCCAAGTGTCGCCAAGAATGCCATCTGCCTTGGACAATCAAAACTTTGGGAATGGAATTTTCTGCTTAGCGTCCGGCGTATTGCTTCGGACAGCCCGCTCGGTGACCCATGTGGTGTCTCGGACGTTTTCTTTAATATAAATACAATTCTTAATAATGAAGCGAAATACTGTGAGAATATAAATTATTTTACTTTATTATTCTCTTATGGTTTTTTTTTGTAATTTGTGTCTAAAACATATAATTGAATTATATATAATACTATTAGTATCAATTAAAATTGAGGCCAGTCGTAGGGCAAGGGCGCAAGGTGTGACTGTAAAATCAACTGGTTGTGGGTTCGATCCCCACTCGAGGAAATTAAATATTTATTAACATTTACATTTTCATTTCTTCGCTCTGTTGTCGAGGCAAGTCGCAGCGTTAAATTCACACCACTCAACACGCAATACCTCCAGAACTCGGTGGAAAGTGGGAAACAGAGTGTCAACACAAATTTCCCTCTGCCTACCCCGGTGCGGGATACAGCGTGAAGCTGATTTTTTTCAATATCAATTAATATTTTTGGTGCTTTTTCATAAAAATATAACGTAAAGTGAAGTACTTATTCAATTGCATATAAAAAGTTCCAACACTTTCAAAAGCCAGACGTTTCATATTTACGCTAAGTAGTCTACAACACGACTTAGCGTACACTTCGAGAATATTTTTAAAAAAATATTTTTGTTATTCATTCAAGTTAAATATTTCACACTACAAATAAGCTGTAACATATTAAAGTGAAAAATATAGAAATGTCTGAAAACTACCATCCTATTATTCGGCCATTACCATAAAAGGTGAGCTAAACAAATAAGTAAAGTTAAGTACCTCGTACCTACATTAGGTTCCTTGTTTACAGACGGCCACTGCAAAGTGAGACCACATCTAAACGAACCACTCGGTGCACCACAAAAGGGATCGGCGCGGTGAATCGACGCGTTTATTCTTCCCTCTATAGTGAAAAATAAAAACTCTCATCTCCAAATACCCTAATCTTTCTACATCAAACGACTCTAAAGCTTGATATTACACGCGTCATTTGAACACTCAAAGACATTCCTCGCAAGGAAAAAATTAAAATAACAAAGCAACAATGGGACCGATGTAAAGGCTGATTTGATGTGGAACCGCGCACACATAGCTTTTAAGAAGCTGATGATATTAAAAATTCTTTTTCAAATATTTAATTTGTGGAATATATTATAGATTTAAAACAAATCTTTTAATATTATAGAATTTAATATATATTCGTTATATTTTTTTTTAGCTTTACACTAAGTCCCGCATAGAACAGGGTAGGCAGAAGGAATCTAGGGTTAAGAAGTGACGCGTGTTGAGTGACGTAACTCAACGCCGCGCTAAGTCTACAGTCTTGACACGAGAGTGAGTAATTGAAAACATTAAATAATTCATTCCTCCAAGTGGGAATCGAATTTACAACCGCCGCGCGTATTGTCACGCTCGCTGTGCCACGCACGACGGCTTCTGAATTCAATATTTTATGATATAATTAACTATATATTTTTTTAATTTTTATTCTAGAGTTTTTCTAAAATATATAAGAAATGCTAAATAAAGCATACGAATCGAAATAGCATTGTAACAAATAAAAGAATGTCGTCCTTGCTTACCATGGCTGCGACACATGATGGATCAGCTACCCGCTTTGTGCGCTATTTCCGAACGGTTACCTCCCAATACCGGTCCAACACTCGGAGATTTTAAACGCATTTTGTGGCCCATTAGTCGAGGTGAAAGAGGCTGTGATTATGATTGATCGCGCTATACAATACCAGCTTGACTTGTTGAATGGACCCCTCACGTGTGCACTCGCCTTATTCGCTGTGAACTTTGTAGCTTATGTTGTATTTCGACAATTTCTTTGATTACAAAGTTGTTGGCTGACGTTCTTGAAGCTCTTAATAATTAACTAAAGTGCGTCACGGGCTGTTAAGTAATTAAAAGTATAAATAATATTGTCTTTTTTAGATATCTGTTTTTTTTCCGACTGTATCCCGCGTGTAGCAGGGTAGGCAGATTCAGTCTAGTGTTAAAACACTCCACTCGTATTCAGTGTCGGAACTTAACGCCGCGCTTTTGCCTCGACACCAGAACGAAGCAATGAAAATATTGTAAATTTACATGAGCAGAAATCGCAAATATAAAGTATTTAATTTCCTCGAATAGAACGTGTCACATTTACAGGTTACCTATTGTGCTTATTTTCAATACCTACTAAAAAAATCTTTTAAAAATAAAAACATTAAATAATATACTAATAATATAGTTCATAGAAAAGAATTGAATCTGTTCATTAGTTAGTTACGTAGTAAAATAACAATGCAATTCAGTCGAACTATAACATAGAGACTCCGTTCAGCCGATCTAATGCACCCATTGTTCAGATCGCCGTTGCATTCGTAGCCAGTGGCGAATGAATATAGATTAACAGTTCGAAACTTCGCTTTAAGATGTTAATTTCAAAATGCCAGCCGATACCGTGCTCACTTATATTATTGAAGTTATATGGGAGAATGGTTGCCTGGTACGCTATTGTCTAAGAAGCCACTTAGACTGAACTCGATTTTGCTATTTGTAAATAGAACATTTAGGTAAGTACCTAAACGTACTATTTACACGTATTTTGAAAGGAGTAGGTACTCCTTTCAAAATCTATTTACTTTTTAATTGCTTAGGTATTATTGAGAGAGTGATTTTTTATATTTTCGTTTTCTCGCTCTAGTAAAAGCAAAGCGCGGGGTTGAGTTCCGCCATTCAACACAATGCCTTCGAAATTCAGCGATTGTGGAGAACGTAATTGTCTCGATGAAAACGATGGTCTTAACACGAAGTTTCCTAGTACTGAGTGCCTATCCTGCTATGTGTGGGATTCAGCGGGAAAAAATTAAGACCGTCGTGGAGCAGAGGGACAGAGTCGGACTGTAAATTGAATTGAAATTTTCGTAAAACCGTGAGATTTGGTTTTTTTATTATTTATCATAAAATCTGCACATTATTTCTTTTCATATTCATACAAGTAGATTACTAAGTAGACTACTACAGTAGAGCATTTCAGTGTAGTGAATTTCATTTTATACACAACGTTGAAGGCTAAGTATAAACATTGTATTTAGGCACTCAAAAAATATAAATAGAAATCGCGCAATATTCAATAGAACCCGCACTAAAATTATTTACTTCAACATCAACATCCTCCTTTCTACTTTTGTTTCTAAAAAAAACCTTAAGAGTAAATACGACGTCAATTTACTTTAAAATTCACAGAACTCGGAAGCAATTATTTTTTATCTACACGCACGAGCGCGGCGGGGGACACGGCACGCCAACGCATTGCACCCGCGGGACGGTGCAGTTAGTCCACAAAAACTAAGATTCTTAGGGGAAATCACTGTATATATAAGAATATATTGTGAATTTCACTTGCTTTGTTTTATAAGTATCCAATGTTTTGGAAAGATCCGACATCTGAATACACGATTTTGTAAGTAAGTATATAAATATTATCATATTTTCGTTAAGCCGTCATTTTATCGTAGTAACAAAAGCACACAGCCGACTTTAAAAATATTTTTTAAATGAAGGCGTATAGTAAAATTGTAAAAAGAACCACCGGAAATCATTTAATCTTTTTTTTAAATCCTACTAGTTCTCTGATCAAAATAAGAACCCACTACCATTGTAACTCTTTATTAAACGACTATAAAACAACATGTTATTTGTATAACAATATAATTCTGTATACATAGAAATTTATATTGTGAACCAAAACGTAGCACTGAACAAACACAAAAAGGCTGCAAGGATCCAAATGTCTTTTTTATAATCTGTTTACTTAGTTGCTTGCTCCCACTCCTACGAGATAATCCCTTTATTCTGTACGTCGCTGATGTGTTTTTATGAACTTGTTTGCATTTGAAATTGTATAGTAACTCGGTAGGGAAATTCATGTGAGATATTTTAGAACTTTATATTATTTTTAGGAATTTTGGCGTTAGTAAGCTGTATTATGCTTAATTGCTTTATCGAAATATTGTGCGATGCCTGCGGCTTCATGATCGTTTACATATTCAGTTTATGAGTTATTTTCAAATAAATTTTGTATAATCTAGTTTAAGGCGTTTCTGGCGCAAGAGCATAAGCGTGGGATTGTAAGCGCGACGGTTAATGCGTTTGGTTGGAGGTTGTAGGTTCGGTCCCCACTAGACAGGATGAAATATTTAAAGTTTACATATCTTTGCTCTTTGATTTATTAATGAACATAATGAATATTTACAATATTCAAAGATCAGCGTACATAATTGTAATTAATAAAAGAAGAACAAAAATACTATTGCTAATACGTAACTATTATAAAAATAAATAAATAAATCATGCTGTATCCCGTACACTGCAGGGTAGGCAGAGGGAACCTAGTGTTAAGGCACTCTGTTCCCCACTTTACGTAACTATTTACCTTATTTTTTAATAAAATATGTATAGATTTTTCATAATTAACTAAATATTTTAAAAATATAATCATTTTAGGTGTCTTATTTTTAGCATCTACGTACACTTTCCTCACTAGCAGTTTTTATAGCAATTATCTTAAAATTACAAACGAAAATCTCTCTACATGTACTACTGTAACCAAATAAAATTACGAAAACGAAAACAAATCCCAAACAGATAAAGGTAGCAAAATAAAATGATTAAAGCCTAATTCCCTATAAGAAGGAACGTTTAACAAAGTTTAACTGTACATAAAATTTTATTGACCCATATATGATATAAGGTAATAGTGAGACAGTATCGAATCCGCGAATCTTTTCGAGTCATTAGACGCTTTTTTATTACTCAATGACAATAAACATGTCGTAAGCTATCGACTGAAAACATCGGTGGAATTAGTCCCCTATTCTGGTTCCCGTATCCTGGTTCCCGTATCCTGGTTCCCGTATCCTGCCTGCCGGGACGGTACGTCTTATTATGATTATTGTATACTGTATAATCAATGAAGCTGGTTAGGTTAGTATGTTTTATGTTTCGATTATGTGTTTTTTTTTTACATATTTGTTAAAATAATATATATATATATATATATATA
>DWAP01003130.1:0-12413 GCA_018230625.1 Heliconius eleuchia
TTTCAATGTACAGAAACGACTTTTCTACAGATTTATTATAAGTATAGATTATATTTTTTGGATCTCTCGTTTGAATCGAACCCACAATCTGTTTCTAGACACAACACAATTTCCGGGGATGGGCAACAACAGTCCCAAAATGGCTTTTCTTTTATAATTATAAATTTTATAATTTAATTAACTATTTCGATAGCTATTGAAAAATAAAATCTTATTAGAAGATATTGACCACTCTATAAATCATGATTTTATAATTAGCTAAATGTAGCAATTTACTCAGCTTCAGAAAAAGGGGAAAATATTAAAAAATATTTTTTTACCAAAAAGGCCGAATCGAAGGCCGAATGGAACAGCATCTGACTGTAATATAGGGTTGCAAATTCGATTCCTACACGGTTGAATGATTTTTTCATTTTCATTATCTTGTTTTGGTAACAAGACAAAGTGCTGCGTTGTGTTCCGTCACTTAACAGACAATGCGTCGAAAAATTGGACGGTGCCTCAGTTATGCGGAAAAAATTGTAAAGCTTTTCTTTTAGAAAAAAATCTTTTTATTATAGAAAAAAATATTTTTGATACATTACTGTACAATGAAATAATTACCTTCAGCTGCCTGTGAGCTAATTTAATAAAGGATTTTCATCGGAAAAAAACGTCAACGTCTATTATCGAATATCTACTTTTATTATTCATCTCTCATAGGCATATTAATCTTTAATATTGAAATATTGTTGTTATAAAGTTTATTTGTAGCCTATGTTTATTTATGTGAAGTTCATACTTTATGTAAGTAAGTTTAAGTTCCGTAGCAGAAAGGCAAAAACATTAGATAGCCTTTTAAATAAGTAATGTCTGTATTTCACAGCCTCTTTATTCCGAAGTGATTTTGCTAAATCCGAAAATATAAATTTGTTATTTATACAATCATTTTGATAGACATCATTGGTTAAAAATTGTATTTGCTGGTTAAAAAAGTGGTATCTTGTGCAGTTAATCGGCACATTAAATGCTTTCTACCACCGGCTTCTTCATGAAAAAAAGGACTTGCATTATGCAATTTTTAGGGTTCCGTACATTAGAAGGAAAAAAGAATATCTATAAAATCACCTTGGTGCTAGTCTGTCCGTAAGATCGTTTATATCGAAATTGCGTGGAGATACATATCAAGCCGAAATCAATACAAAGTATTCAAATCGTCGATCCGCAAAAAAAGCTTCTAAATTCAACGCAATCAAAAGTTACACGAGCATTTATGCATTATTTTCGGTGATTTTTTTTTAATTACCAAACGAGAACTTACATTGCCTATAATGAATGCGAAAAATGGAGGACGAACGTGTCTTAATAGTAACGGAATGTCTTAACACTAGGTTCCCAGGTTCCCTATAGTTATTGATTGCGTGGTGAATAAAGTTGACAACCTTAAATTTGTGGGTCTAAGCACTCATTTTGTATTATTTTTTTAGGTTCATGCTGTATCCTGTATTTAGCAGGGAAGGCAGAGGGAACTTTCTTTACTTAACACTCTATGTCATCCGGTACCTTACGTAACGCCCAATTTTTAGTTAGAACTCAACACTTCGCTTTGTCTCCTTACCAGAGCGAGGATATGATAATAATGGCCTCACAGCACAAAAGATTTTACTATTTGAAAAATGTGTTATTCTAGAAAGACTTATGCTTTATATCATGTATTCAAGTAGAACCAGGCTAGCCGTGGAATGGCAGCACAAAGTGTGTTTATAAACGTACGGGTTCGATCCCTACTCGAGGAAATGAAATATTTTTTAAATTAATATTTTCATTTCTTCTGGTTCCGATACAAAGTGCGGCGTTGAGTTCCGTCAATCAACACGCAATGCGTCCAGAATTCGGCGGAAAATGGGAAACGGAGTGTCTTAACACTAGGTTTAAAAAAAATTGCTTAGGTCAGCTTAACTATCAGACCAGTGACAGCGTCTGAATATAAACTATTGTTGAATGATTTTTCTTTTTATCTGATCAAGAAAATAAAAATAATTCATTCTTCCGAATGAATATTAACCCCAAAATATCCACGTGTACCAGGATGGCGTCTTGAAACGGGACTATTTTATTTTTTTTTAATGGCCACTCTTTGGTTAGATCGTAAGTTATGCCACTCAATAAATAAATTATCGAATTCAGGGCAAAAGTAGGGAACGTAATTTCTTGAGGCTTGGGGGTTCTTGGGGTTCTCTCTCTTTCTCTCTGCTGCGAGATGATAAAATGTAAAGCTTAAAAACACAACATTTTGGAATTAATAATGTGAAATCTGATGGTATAAAAAATAAAGTAGTAGTGAGACGATGGTACCGCAGAGGTTAGCCACGCGAAACATAATGCGTTTCTTAACACAAGGTTCCCTCTGCCTACCTTGCTATATGCTACCACGCTATATCTAGCGCGATGTTGTAAAAAAATGTGCTGTAGAGAAAGAACTAGTTTTCTAGAACAGGAACCTTTTCTTGACAAAGGACCAATTTTATATCATTTTTGTTAGCAGGGACCACAATGCACGTAAGTGTAAAATTTTACAGGCATGATCAAACAGAAACTTCGCCTCACCATTCCAAGTCATAGAATTAAAATCGTTCGTGGACCATATTTAGGCTTTAGCCATGGTCTGCGGACCACTGGTTGGGAACAGTGATCTAGAACTATCTTCCATACGATTCTTTCTTTCCAACACAATGTAAAAAAATATATCAAAATAGTTATCTCTGTAACAACTACTGCTAGTAAATCTCTTTTACAAAAGGGCCATCCAATAAGGTCATCCGAAATTATATTCTTGCCCTCTAAGCCCTTTAAGTATTGACTTACCAAATATTTGTACGAATTATTCGTCTTCACTGTAGGAATTCTAGAAACAATACTATTCAAATTAAATGTATTGTACAAATGTTAAAGAAACTTGTGCAGTTTTGGAAATCTTTTAATTTTATAAGATATTTTTTGGGTCACGTTTTATAGATGCATTATAAACCTAGTTAGATTGAGATAATGTAGTGTCAAACATGTTTTCTGTTTACTGCCCTAATTTGAAGTCGGCAATGATGGGGCTCAACGCTACATCTAAAAAGTCATATACACAGTCTAAAAACCGGGAATAGAATAGAATATAGATAATTGAATGAATGGTTCAATATTCAGTGTAATGATTGCATCTATTTCGGTGGGCAAGCCCGACTCGCGCTTGTCCGTTGTTTTTTCAGCTTCAGAGCAGCTTTCAGGCTGAGGGAGCCTAGTGTCAAGATACTCCGAGCCTCACTTATCGCCGAATTCCAGAGGCATTACATGTTGAGTGGTGGAAGTCTTTTTTTATCGGTTAGAATTATAATAATATATTTTATATTGCATTTAGCAACAGTAAAAATATAAAAAAAGTGAGTAGAACAACGCAGATGCCTTGCTTCTCACGACAAATCCGATTAGGTGGGTTACAGAACATAAAACGTTATGCTTCTATTTTCTTAGATAAAATGGTTTTATGATTTCACTTCTATTATACGAGTAGGTATGCACTTATGAGAATGAAATTCAAAATGAATGTTGTTTTTATTTTTGCATTATTGAAACCATCAAGACGCAGTGATACAGCGTCGAGTTGGAGTGAATTACTTTAATTTCTCCGCTTCGATAAATTAAAGTGCGTCGAGTTGGAGTTAATTACTTTAATTTCTCCGCTTCGATAAATTGATTTTCGTCACTTAACACGTAGAATCACGAATTCATGAAAATAAACATTATATCTAACAGCAGTAATATATTATAATATGTTAAATGGGAAATCCCAATTTATAAGTTGAGATAGCATCAACTTCACACGTCCTCTCCTTATATTAAATGGTAAGTGACATCTTCCGTCGAGATCTTGACAGTATTTACTCATACTCATGTCTTAGAAATCGTAGTAAGTCAATATTTAATTAAATTATATTTTGAGGGGCACAAGCGTGTGAAAGGGGCACAAGCATGTGCTTGTAAACGCGATGGTTCTGGGTTCGATTTCCATTAGGAGAGATGAAATATGTAATATTTTCGTTTTCTCGCTCGCTTGTAGAATAAAGCAAAGCGTTGAGTTCCGCTACTCAACACAAAATTACTCGAGGATTCAGTAGAAGGTGGGGAACCTTCCTAACCTGGGTGGGGAAGGGGGGCCTTGTAAGGTAAAAATGCCGTAGTGCCGTAGTGTCGTAGCGCGATGGTACAGCATTTCATTGTAATTGTAATGGTAGTGGGATCAATACCATTTTGTGAAAATGATTATATTCAAATAAGAGAGAGCTACCTGTTCAGAACTTATCAGTTTTGGACGCTCTCAAAGGCGGCACTTGGTAAATTTACCCAGCCTTCGCTTCCGCCGTACGGCGAAAGAGAAAGTCTACTCTCTACTGGACACTCTCTTTGCCACGAACTGGACTTTAGATGAGAAAAGAACAACGCCGCTGATAATTCTGCGGCGCTAGAGCTCAATGCCTGAGGTTAAGTTCAACCAAAAAACTGTAAGGCCTGTCTTCTTTGAACATGCACGAGTCGCGGGTCGGATGACATATCTTCTTTAGTTTTCCATTCATCCTTCATATCCTCCATTCTTCGCTTCTGAATGGAAACCGGTGCTAACGTCAGTTAGCATAGTCCCAGACTCGAGCGGTTTTATCTACCCAATCTTGAATAAAGGCTTGAAGAATTATTCCGATCCATCTAACTACACACCTATTGCTATCACCTTCGAAAGTCAGCTCTTGGTTTATCTAAAGAATTATCGATTGATTAATAATAGTCAATATGGCTTCCGCCATGACCGCTCAATCGGTTATCTTCTTGTCTACCTTATCCACCGGTGGCCTGCGGTTATCGAAAGCAAAGGAAGAGGGCAAATAATTTGGATATGGCGGAGGCCTTCTATCGAGTGTGGCATGGGGCGCTCCTTGCAAGGCTACGTGCTGTCTTCTACGCTGCTTCTTCAGCATGTCAATGACATGTTAGAGGATTCTCGCGTTCATTGCTCTCAATTCTAAAGCCACACCACGGTGGAACTATATAATAATATACTACGCACTATCTAAAAAATTGGAAGGAAAACATGGAACTTACGGATCGGTCGGAATGTATCTTAACTCTACGTTCCTTCTCTCTACTTTGCTCCGGGTCAAAATGTAGAAAAAAAAGTATCTCGGTTTCTGAAACATTATGTATATATATCTGACCTCTGTATTTTCTCCTTCATTATAGATACATTGTACATGTAATTATATGTATGTATAGAAGCAGAGTCTCTAGTCACACCTCGTTAGAGGAACCCAATTGTTTAACTTTAACGTTCTACCCAAGTTTGCTCCCGGTTGTATTTACACAATCGTTCACAGTATTTATTTGTGAAAGTGAAAAACGGATCTTAAAACGATGTCCCTCTTGCCTACACTGCGTCCTACGGGAATATATCAACTGAGAAATTCCTCTTATTTGAAGACCGCTTAAAAAATTAGGTAAACAACTTAAATGCGACATGCACTGTTTCTAAATTTAGGCGGAATGTGGAAAATAGAATGACTCCCTAGACTCGTAATATGGGTAAAAGCGAGAAACTGTAGTACTTTTTCCTATTCTTTATTCTTTTTTACACACAATCTATATCTATATCACAACAATTATTTCGTATACTGTAATAACTACAATCTATTTCCAGATCTTAGTAGTCATCACTTGTAATATAGTCTATATGTATGTATATTAGATTGTTCGTTAGTTTACCTACATTGTTGGTTTTGCAAGTAACCTCCAATCCAAAGTTTGCTTACCATCTTCCTGACGTAATGAAAATATCAGCAATTTGTTTAGCATTTAGAAGTTTTGCTGTTATTGTTTGGTACATTTTGGTACACTTGTAACATAATATATCTTAATATTTGTAATTCATTTTTATCTTTAGTAAAATTCCGAATCACGCAAGTCGTCCAAAATTAGGTGGAAAGTGGGGAACGAAGTGTCTTGACACTACGTTCCTTCTATCTACCCTCCGGCCATGTAATACAGCGTAAAGCTGATGTAATTTATTAGGTTTAGTAAAATTTATGTTTTGAGTCATAATTAGATATTTTGAGATAAGTAAAGAGAACTAGAGATTAATCACTCATTTAGTATTAATTAATGACATTAAACAGATATCATTAGGGTGCAGTGGTATAATATATGACTGTAGATGCAATAGTTGTAGGTTCGATCACTCTCTGAGCAATAGTAAATCTATTTGAAGTGTATTCAATTTATTATTGCAGGAATATGAAGTATGATGTTGAATTCCACGTCATGAAATTCGACAGAAAGTAGAGAATGAACTAGACTTAGTTCGTTCTTAGAAAGTAAAGTCTTTACTCTACCTTTAAGACATTATAAAATAAATAATGTAAGCTTACGCCACTATATGTAAATACTAAAGTAAATCAATCTTGCTATTGAGGGAAGGAAAAATCTGTATATTCTCTTATTTAATATCATTGTGTTGCAGATGGAATTTTTGGGTTCCGTTCTATAAAAACATAAAGAAAATTTTATAGAATCTCATTGTTGTACGTTTCTTTATATCAAGTGGGAAGGTACGAAAATAAAATTACTATCAAATATCAGGCTAGCATTATTAAAATAAAGAAAATAAAACTTCTAAGTTAACGCAATCAAACGATGCGAAAAAATTTGGAACCTATAGTCTGAGTCCCGTGGATCCAAAGTTATGAAATTATGGACGAAGTGAGAACTTACAATACAAAAATAATTAAAAAAACCAATAAGTGTAAATTTATAGGTATATCATAAAAAATACAATTACAAACTTATATTTGAAATTAATTCCATACACAATGAGTGTATATTCCCGTAAAGCTAATTTTGTCAACTTCGTCCATGTGTGCATCTACAATAATGAAATTTGGCAAGAAGTGACAATTTAAAGTACAAATAAAAGAAATAGTCCCAAAAAAATAATTTTGTATTTATATTACAGATAAAAACCATTACAAACTTATAATTGTAATTCATTTTACATTAAGTGAGAACATTCGCCCGCAAACCTAAGTTTGTCAACTGTTACAAATTGTACATTCCATTGACCTACAAACTTAAAATTGGTACGGAACTCTCGTCGGTGGGCAAGGTGGACTGGCATTTTGTTCTTTTTAAAAGCTGAATCTGTCTTGCGAAGTTTATATTTTTATTTAAACACATTTTCGGTTGAGATCCAATGTCAATTCTTTTTGAAAAACTTTAAAGATTTTCAGAACTGGTTAGCAAAAATATATACGAATATGTAAATAATTATTAAAAACTAATAAATATATTTAAAAAATTGTATTTCATTTAGAAAATATCACTCGTTTTTAGGGTGACCTAGAATTTGGCAGCTAGCATCTACAGGTAGTGTTTTACCAGGAATATATCTGAAAACTATATTTACGGTTTAATCCTGAAATATAATAAATAGCCTTAAAGAAGGTAAAATTTGGTACTAAAGCCGCCAGTTCAAGTGAAGTATCAGATGAAAGGGCTTGGTGTGCATATTCCAATACATATTTTATTCATTTTTCATGACGCACTAATTATACAGAACCCTCGGTAAGCGAAACCGACTCGCGCTTGACCGATTTATATATATAAAATGTTATTTAATTCGATATATCAGTTCTATTTGCCCGCACTGTTACAGCGGTAACCACTCCGCTTCCACCACTCAAAATAAAATGTTACTAATTGGTACGTAAATCAGAGAACCGAGTGTACTTACACTAAGTTACTGCCTACTCTGCTAATAGTAGGATAGGGAGATGGAATCTAGTGTTAAGATACTCACTCCTTCACGTTTCGGTCAATTTTTGACTTGTTACCAGAGCGAGAAAATAAAAATAATTAATTCCTCTGAGTGAGAATCTAACCTAAGACCATTGCATTTACAGACGGTGCTTCACAACGCCACGACGGCCTCAACAAATTGGTTGAATAAATAGAAATTTATTTTTAGTCAGTCAATTACGAAGTTGGAATAATGTTTTCAAAGTTTTTAAAAAGCTCTAAGCTAAATTTGTATTGTTACATTATGTTTTTGTCAAGGTTGTTGATGAAATTCAATGAAATTAGAATTTTGTTTGAAACTTTCACGAGCAGTTCAGTATTATCACAGTAGCGTTCACTTAAATTATCTTAACCCAACAAAAAATATTGTCAATTACAAATTTTGTTTTTTATGAGACGGAATAAATAGAAGTTACTTTAGATTTTGCTCCTCAATATGTATTATAATATAAACATAATGTATGCAAGTTGGGCTATAATGGGGAACGGAGCGTCTTATCTATTATTATTATGCCAGGAGGCCTTCGTAGTGCAGTGGCACAGCATTGGCTGGTTAGCTGGTAAAGCTAGTAACAGGGTATATATAGCGCGGCGTTGAGTTCCGCTACTCCATACACACTTTCTCAAAAACTATACAAATAGACATTAGTGCTTCCATGACGTTCCCCTTGCAAACCCTTTTCCTAGCGAGATACAGTATGAAGGTAAAAATATATGCAGGAAATGTGTTAGTAAATAGTTATTCGTTGCTGTCGTCAAAAAATCTTCACACGTCTTACAAATACTTTACTATAAAGATGATAAACGATTATTTTATACTGACGAAAAAAATCTATCACCTTAAAAAAATAATTCTTTCGTTGTTTTAAGCTTACAAAACACATAAGTATACTAAGATGTATGTAATGAGCACAAACTCGATATCTTTACTAGTAGACTGTTCAACATTCCATCAACGACCTTCCAATTTCACAATCAGATTAGCTCGTTGGTACCATGATACTGTATTTTCATCTAATCTATTTATAATTGCCAAGTTTCATGATATGAGCAATTAGAATTACGTGTAATCCAGATTCTTAGATTTTATAACATAGCGTGATAAAAAGTTTTATATTTGTTTAGTTAAAGTATAGCGTTGGGTTACGTAAATACCGCCGTAAATACAACCAAAAGAAATATTTTTCACTATAATTCTCTCTATCTTTTCATAGGAAACGCTCGATGTTTAGAAGCTCCATAACGATTTTGAAGTAAAGATCACATGTATATTTACAGTATATGTATATTTGTATTATGTTATATCACGTCTGTACTTTACGTTGCAATGAAATGTATACGTGCTCACGGTTTCTATTCGTAGATTTTACCAAAAGTAGCGCTACAAGTGAAAATTTGTATCATAAATTTAAATATACGAGTATATAGTAGCCACTTGAAAATATCTGGCTATTGATGCCATAAGGGTCCGATTCCTAATGATTAGCATATTATTGTTTATATATGTATATAGTTATTTTGTGCATGTGCTTATCAAAAATTAAATCAGATTGTTCCCACATACAGCAGACGAAGAAGGTAGGAAGAGGTAACCTAGAACGCCGTTCCCTACTTTCAGCCGAATTTTTCGAGGCATTGCTTTCTGAGTGGCGGAATTCAACGCTGGGCTTTCGCCTTATTGCCAGAGCGAAGAAATGTAAAAATTAATGAATAATAATGAACCCACAACCACCGTGTTACAGTCACAACCTTGTGCCCCCTATGCCGTGACGGCCTCATGTGTGTTTATTACTCCACTCCTCCTAAACGGCGGGACCAATTTGGATGACATTTTGCTAAAACCATCACATTCTACGAGTATATTCCTGAAATCGCTGGGTCGGCGGATATAATCAACTCTATTTTCCAATTGAATTCAAAACATTGCGTGTTATGTAAGTAACTATAATTGTGTTAATATTTTAATAAGACAGTACTTCACCTCGATAAATTTCAATTTTTTTGCCTATTCTGTAGAAGTTATATAAATATATATTCATTTTATCCTAATAATAAACGGTATATGTACAATTTTGGGGTTTCAATATCTTCAAACCTTTTGTGTATTGAAATCACAATACTATGCTATGCTATTGGAAATAACAAATTGATTTATTTATATAATAGCAACTCGTCAGATATCTATCTTTGTAATTATTTTTTAAATATATTAGATTCTATAGTATTATTAAGGTTATGGGTAGATTAATCTGTAATTATTGAACTTTTGCCATTGCGGATATGAACTCAATGGTGCGTTTTGCCTTGTCACCAGAGCGAAGAAATTGAAATATTAAATATTTCAATTCCTGAGATGGAATTTAACCCACAACCGTCGCGTCTACAGTCATGCGCTTGTGCCACTGCGCCACGCCGGCTTCTAGTCACGTAGGTGAATACGATATTATAGTATCGTAACTGACTAGTGTGATTATGGAACCAGGTCTTAAATATTTGACCTCTTCAGAGGTTACTAGTAAACCACTCAAGTTTAGGCTCGTATAATTTATAGCTCTGAGCACTGTTTTTTAGTTTCTTATATTAAAATAATAAATATTAATAATAATTAATTTATATAAAATGAAACGTTGCTATAACAATGCCTTTTGAGAATCAGAATCTTTGAGAACCAGAACCTCTTTGTTGGCCGTTTTGTCCGTCTGTCAAGACCTTTTATTTCAAGATCACGTAGAAGTATCAAGCTGAAACGATTATCATATATTCAAATCCATTGTCCCTTAAAGAACAAAATTAATCAAGCTTTTAAGCCAACGTTATGAAATTTGGCACGAAGTGAGTGAGAACTCAAAAATAAATAAAAAATTAAAATTTATATTTCATAGAAGAAAATCAGTATAAACTTATATTTGCGGATCATATGATACAAAATGAGTGCATAGTTTGCGCGCATACTTAGATTTGTCAACTTTTATAAGTTGTTACTACCCGTTGATCTACAATCCTGAAATTGCTACGGGAACCTCGGTGGGCGAGTCTAGTATATATATATACAAATATGTCAAGAATAGAAATAATATAAATATGAAATTACAGCCAATTTCAATATGGAACAATGTGTCGTTTTCAAATTCGATAAGTTCTTTGGCCTGTTTTATTTCACTCAGGATATAATTGTTTCTTTTTATAGTCTATCAACGTCTCAAATATCAAGTAACTAGATCTTTCAGAAGGTTAAGTTTCTAATGAGGGAAAAACAGTGTCAAAAACAGTGCGGTTTTTAAACATCAATATTCCAATAACCATTCGAGCTAAATTCATGCAATTTTAATTACTTTGCAAGTGCTTTAATAAATGTGCTGAATTTTATGTGTATAAATTATATAGTTCTGGATTTAGGAAGGGAGTTCGTGTAATTGTTTAGACAGCGCCTTGCCAGTTTTTATACCTGGTATTATACACTATTTTAGGTATGTGTCTAGATAATATTCATGTGTCTACCTCATCGAGGCCAGTGAACGCGAAGGTTGTGGGTTTTATTCCCACTGACTCGAGGAAATATTTAATATTTTTTTTTTCTCGGTCTGCCAATGACGCAAAGTGTGGCATTGCCTTTGCCACTCAACATGTAATCGAGCACTTCAGAAAGAAGAAAAGAAGAGAGAACAAAGCGTGGAAAGGTAGTGTCTTAATGGAAACGGCGTGTGTTAATATTAGGTTCCTAGGTTCCTTCTGCTTACCGTTCTATGTAATAGATACATTATGAAGCAAAAAAAAAAGAAATCTATCTCATAGTAAACGTAGTGAATCTGATGTCTTAGCTTTAGTTCCGCTCGGTGCTACACATTCTGCCAATTTCAAGGCATTGTGGCAATTTGAAAAAACAGTGACGTTTTAAATATAAGAAAATAGTTTTTATAGTAATTATGATCTAAAGTATAAATAATATTTATAGCTCAAGATCCCAGAGCTGCCAGACCTACGTCATTTTAGCAAAGCTGAAATTTTGAGGGTTATTAGACTAATATGTAGCTAAGACAATATGCGTTAGAGAGATGAGAAGAAAGATTACAGGCAACGATATCCACCGTCCACCAGTAAGTGTATTCAAACAAATGACAAAGAACTGAGTCCTATTTTTGTCCAAAAAAATAAATAAAAAAGGAGACTAAATATTGTTTCTGTAATTGTTCAAAGTTCAAAGGGCAAATTTTCCTTTGATTATTGTCAGAAATAGATGTAATTTTGAGACTGTCTAACTTTGTATTGAACTATTGATTCATATTTCTTACACTGATTAAAGTAATAGTTGATTTTTCAAACATGTAATGTTAAATATAAATGAAATTGGTTTTTTTCTGTTAAAGAAGATATTCTTAGAGTTCATATGTAAAGTGAATAAACACTGTTTAACTTTGAAAATACACACATTGTTTTCTTTGTGTAAAATATATTTTACATAAATAATATACTAGTAATCTAATAAATAGAAGCCGGTCGTGGCGCAGAGGCACAAAGTGTGACTGTAAAATCGACTGGTTGTGGATTCGATC
>DWAP01003131.1:0-12413 GCA_018230625.1 Heliconius eleuchia
AGCTTACATTCCCTCCTTCTCTTTGTAGCTCTTACAATACACTCTCAATTTTTCATTTCGCATTATCTTAAATAGATACGGAAACAATGTATTACGTGTTCGTGTTATTTCCTGAGGGCGATATAAACAGACGTGATAAAACTGCTCTCAAGTCCAACAGATTGCGTTACCTTGAAATTATGGGGATTGCATTTTGATACCTATATCTTATGACGTAAGAACTAAATATGAATGATATAATATTGGAGAGACCCTTCAGTCTATTATTCGTGTTGAAATAATAAAGCGCTTTACATGTATGAATATTCATAAAATAGATGTGGCATAAACATATTTTTGGTAATATGTTTCGGGATTGTTGTATTATCAAGAGATAATTCGAGATAAGTGAATCCGGAATCGTAACTAACCCTATTTATATGATAAAATGAGTTCTTCGAGTGACAAAAGTAGTAATTATGACTATTTAGATGTTTTTAATTTTTGTATTAATGCCTTTAATGTTTTTGATTTTCACATGATGCAGAAGCTAAAACTTCTGATGCTAAATCAAACTTAAAAATATTAAGTTATAAAGCTGGAGGCAGTTGTGGTGCCAAATCACACTTGTGACTGTAAGCGCGACGGTTGTGAGTTTTATTCCCATTCGAGGAAATTAATTATTATTTAATAATATTTTCATTTCTTTGTTTTGATAACATGCAATATCTCGCATATCTCGAAAAGTGGCGAACACTAGGTTCCTCCTGCCTAGCCTCCTTCTTCCTATAAGAGGGACTGAAAATAAAACTTTAAAATATTGTCTTCTTTTTAAAACATCACGGATTAGTTCGCAAATTCTACTTTAATTGATAAAAATGATAATATTTTTCGTAGACTAGAAATGAGAACTCAGCCATGATGTCGAACTATTAATTGAAAGTAAAAATATTTTTGATTCAAATCATTCTCTTTATGTGTAGGCAATTGTAATTAAGCAATGGAATTGAGATTAGTTATTTATACTCGATGAAAATGTATTTAAAATCCTTGGCACAAAAATTTTGTGATAGTTGTCTTGCCTAAAAACTGGAAACTTATGTTTTTTGGGCGAGGCGACCTAAATGTAAATCATCAGAATTTATTCGTATATAATCTTAAAAGCAGGATTACTACTAGGTTAAACAAGATAAGGTAATTTTGTATATTTTGCGTGATCTGGTCGGTTTCCAGGAGGCGTGGGTTCGAGTCCCGCTACGTTAAAATTTTCGTACGTTTTCTAAATAAGTATCTATTTAGACTGTTTTAGTTTAAGCAAAATTAATACATAAACGTTGTAAAGTTTTCATAATAGAGTTACTATTATAGTTAGGTAAATTTTAATATAAAACTCTTCGTGTATAATTGGAATCCAAGATTCCATTACATCCATGATTTATAAAATAGTTATGTAGATTGTTTATTATTGCATAAAACGGATAAAATTGTCACGGGTGCTAACTTGACGTGTCCCAAATATATCACATAACGTAAAAACGTATCGTTGCTAGAGGTAACTACGCTATAAGAAGTATATTTGAATACTATATAGTATATTTTCTTCTTTTTTTAACTTCACGCCTTACCTCGCATATGTCAGAGTAGGCAGAGTTAAAACACTCCGTTGCCCTCTTTCCGCCTAATTTTCCACTTATTGCGTATAGGTTAAATGAAGTAAGAAAAGTATATTATAAGGAAGAGGTATATTTCATCAAAAAATCATGATCAAAGATCATGGCCCATACATTGTATTATGACATCACATCTCACATTTCTTAAAAAGCCTACATCCCCACATCGCTCGCGTTACAAGAACAGAAAATAACGTAACTTATCTCAATCAAATCTGACAGCTCTTACGCTCTTTCCTTTGTTTTCGACTACTGTTCGATGGAGGTGCTCAGTGGGCGAATCTTTTGTAATGCCAGACAAATTTTTCCCTATCCTTATTCTTATATACGATCCCATATTTTATTATTCATACGTTGTTACAATCGTAAATTTTGTATTTTCTGAATTCAGTTTGTATCTATCAATAATTTTATTGTTATTTTTTATTTATATTTTGTTTTCTTTATTACTATTATACATTTTTTTTTAAATATTAAATTGTCGTGGATTGAGGCCGTCATGCCGCAAGGGCACTAGGTGTGACTGTAACATGACGGTTGTGGGTTTGCTCCCCACTCAAGGTAATGGATTGTTATTTCTTAATATTTTGCTCTGGCAACAAGGCAAAAACACGGCGTTGTGTTCCGCCACTCAACTCGCAATGTCTCGAAAAATTACGAAAGTAAGGAACGAAGTGTCTTAGCACTAGTCTTGACACTGGCTCCCTCTGCCTAACCTGGTCTATCCAAAATAAAATATCAACCCATCGATTCCCTGTTACAACAGATATAAATTTTTTTTAGAATAAATAATCTGTATCTTTATTCTCAATACGTGTTATGTAAATTTGATATCACATCAAGCTAATATATATATACAAACTATAGACTTCAAAGACATCTAAAGATTTCCCTCAGGCTGTGTTAAGTTACCTCGTTCTATGTGTCAGTGCAAAACTAATGAATGTTGGAGTTTACTGAACTTTTCTTTCTCAGAAAAGTATACTTTTCTATTGTTGCCTTTGGGATTCCGAGTCTCCGAGTTAATGTTGGGTTAAAGTTTCTGTACAAGGAAAAGAAAATAAAAAGTTTAAGTTGTCGGTTTAGGAAGTGAATTTGAAAAAATATGTAAGCATATTCACAGAGGTGCTTTTAGCTGAGATTTATTTTTTCTTTTATACGTCCCTAGGCGAGGAGACACAAATAAATAAACAAAGAAATGAGAAATAAAAAATATATTGATTAAAAAGGTTGTTATCGTATAATTTGAAAGTAATGAATACATAGATGTGGTTTGTCGTAAATCGTACGTAATTAGGCCAACATGTGTGGGGCAGCGTGTGCGTGACGTGTAGAAAGGGTTTAAAAGCTCTTTATAACATAAAGGCCATTCTGAAAACCATTTGGGGGCGTGGCAGTTGAAAATTGCTTATCATAAACGTTTTGCAGGTTTGACTAACGTAGCCAGACGTCCTGTTTTGGACGGAACCCTCCCGTTTTTCGCTCGTGTGTTCCGGTGTCACCAAACATGACACCGGGACGTACAAATGTCCCATTTTTCGAAATGGCATGTAATTTTGGTCGGTCGAATCACATTCCTCCGCGATTATCGCGGTTCGCAATTGTCAAAAGATAATTTGATGGAATAATCACAAAAAAAAAAACGAAAACTCAATACATTTTTATTTTCGCACTCTCGAAAAGCCAAAAAGAATACTTCTAACTTTTGTCTAACTAAAATAAATAAAATTGCAAATTAGCAAAAAAAAACCCGTCCCGTTTTAAGCTCAACAAAGAATGGTCACATTAGGTTTGAACCTTTACGGGTAGCAATGTTTTATTTAGACATGAATAATTATTATTGTAAATAAAATTTAGATATGTACCGGATGTTAAAAGCTTAGGGGATGGTACTGATTAATTTATATAATCACTATTGCAGACAAAAAGAAGGTTACAAAATTTATTTGGGCTTAAAAAATTGAGCCCAAGACTAAGTTTCAACAGGGTCCAGTCCATTTTGATACTTCTTGATGTTTTTTTTTATAACAATCGAAAACACAGTATTAAAGATACTGGAGGAAGGTCACGTGAAAAACATGAGAACCCTCCGGAGGGCATCAATGAAGAGGTTGATGACAGTGGACTAGGCGAAAGAGGTATGTAGAGACCGTAGCCGTTTGGCGGTCCATTCTCTCTGACTACTACTACTTTTATTTCGAACGAAACTTGTCGAGTCGCTTAACATGTTCTTTATGGGGAAGCATAAAATATTTACACCTGAACACAACGTACTCAAAAGGATCTTAAGAGCATAACAGGGATTAATTTCCTTTGTCCACCCAAATAATGAGAACTTGGCAAAGCATATTGAGGTCTTCGTAAAAACGATTATTTCGCTACGTTTATTGCGATAGATTTTTTATATTTATTAAGGGGCCGTTCAAGTATTACGTAAGCAGTTTTTTTGAAATTATTGACCAACAACCGGAAATGGAAAATTGAAATCGAACCCACAAACTGCCGCGGTTAAAGTCACACGCTTATGCGCCACGATTGGCCTCAATAAAGAAAATTGATTGAATTTATTGAATTCCAAGAAAATTCTTAATATAAACAACTTTGGTCTTTGGCTACCTTATTTTTTATATTTATCAAACATATAAAAAAAAATTAAAAAGCTTATTTTAATAATAAACAAAGATCCATATCTTTTCCCGTCTCAATTGAAATCTATTATTACATTATTGATAGATGACGTAATAACTCCCCAATATAATATGCGTAATCTGGTGGAAGAAGAAAATGATATAAAAAGAAAGAATTAAACCTATATTATTTTGAAACAGGCAGGTCACGCTTTATGTTATCGTCGCGTCTATTATTTATTATTATATAATTATTATAATATCTTTTATATATTATATACAACGTTTTGAATACCACAATATGGGTATCAAATTCAAGAGCTCAATGCGAGAATTTCAAAAAGGTATATCATGATTATCATTACCATAATGAATCCTAACAAAAAAGTGAAAAATACCTATAAGTAATCCTTGAATCAATAAAATCTTTACCAGGAACCCCATATAATTTAAAGAGGTCCCGACTGTTAATCCTAATAAACTATTGGGCTTATTTATTTTTAAGGCAAAACGCGGCGTTGAGTCCCACCACACAACTCTTAACTCCAGAATTCGAAGAAAAGTGTGGGACGGAATGTCTTAACACTAGATTCCTTCTAACTACCCTACTGTATGCCGAAATAAAAAAAATACATATTATGTTAACTTTATTATATTTAATGAAATATAGTTTTTTGATGTATTGTCTTTAAAATGATAAATGTTATTAAACAGAGAAAATAATCCAGGTTTAAATTATTTAAATCATTGTTTAGATCAACCGAGCAAATTTATCTGAAATTTGATATAGAGTTTTCAATCGCACTCATACACTCCGATCTCATTTATTGTCAATCATATGACATCTCTAAGTGACTTAAATAATTAATAATTTGTCATATTAAGACATATTTATTTATACAATATTTTCTGCTACTTAAAAACAACATATTTACACAAAAATAATAATAAAATCTATAGTACTAGTTTTGAACATTACATTCAAAGTTGGTAGAATATCAGAAGTTTGTTTCCCGGGACATTGGGAGACAATTGTTCTTCAACTTAGCAGTAGGTATCTGTGGGTGGAACAATTGAGGTTAGTAGCAAGTTTTGATTTGATTAGTTTGTTAATTACAAAGTAGATATGTAACGCCGATTTACCATTTTTTATTATTATTATTATTTTTTAATGAACTATGAACGTGGGGAACGGAAGTTACCTAACACTAGGTTCCCACTGCTTATCCTGCTGCGTGCGGGATACAGCGTGAAGCAAATTTACTTATTTTAATTTATTAACTTTTTTATATATAAATAACGTGATTTAACATTCACATCACGATAGGTAGAGGATTAGGTAGAAGGTCCAAAAATTTATGATATGACAAGGATTCGGGTGAGATTAAGGTGGGAAAGAACTCCACGTGCGGAACATAAAATTCATACTTTAGTTAGGAAAAGGAAAATTAGGGCCGTCACATGCTAGCGATGGCAGTAAAATGTTAAAGGTCACTATTGTTTATTTTGTATTATAAATATATGAAGGCGTATACACCACAATAACATATCTGGTGGTACTAGAGTGTGATTGTAAACGTGACGGTTGCAGGTTCGATTCGAACTCAGGAATTCATTCCTTTCTCTAGTAACAAAGTAAAGCGCGGCGTTGAGTTGCACCACTTAACAGGCAATGCGTCGAAAATTCGGCGGAAAATGAGGAACGGAGTGTCTTAATGTTAAATTTATTTTCTCTCTTGCAATCTCGCCTGAAATTACAGGTCGTCTAAAAATATATTATTGATATTATATTTCATGTCTTGGCGTCTAGTAAAAAATAAATTCTCAACATTTTATGGTTTTCAATGATAACGAAAGGTTAAAATAATTATCTTAAGCTCGACGCTACTATGGGCCTTATAATCTCAAAATGTTAGTTTAGTTACTATTTATCTATGATTCTACACCAACATGGAGATATTGTAAATAAATAACCAATCGTGACGCTGAGGACAATGTAATGAGTGACTGTGAACGCGATGGTTCTCAGTTCGATCCCCATTCGGTCAATGAAATATGACCATTTCACTGGCACGGCAAAATGTTAAGTTAACTCAACAAACTCATGAATTCCTCTAAAAAGTGGATCACAGCGTATCGTGATATTATCTATTTCTGGTATTCAACGTGAAAATGACAAAGAAAAAATATTATACTCATCTAACCTCTACCTTCGTCATAACATGAAACCTTCTTCTAAACTGATAATATCATAATTAAAATTATAAACGCTTAATTTTTTTTTGTGTTTCGTTACCTAATTTATTCTAAAATAATCTAGTACTTAATTAATAAGCTGGCAGTCTTTCACAAGCCTGGTAGGTTTTCATTAAAACTTCATTAAAATTTATAGTCTACACATAATTACAATATTTACGAACGTTTGTAAATGTTTATACCATATTTAAATTAGTTTACTTGTAATCAACGCTTTTAGGAGGTATTTTATTCTTCAAAATATGTTTTGACGGTGGTAAATTTCGTTTATATCTATTATACACTAAAAATTTCACGCTGTATCC
Source organism: Heliconius eleuchia (assembly GCA_018230625.1). NCBI lineage: Eukaryota > Metazoa > Arthropoda > Insecta > Lepidoptera > Nymphalidae > Heliconius > Heliconius eleuchia. Next base: position 6,838 of record DWAP01003131.1, read on the forward strand.
CACATATAGCAAGGTAGGCAGAGGGAACCTTGTGTTAAGAATCTCCGTTCTCTACTTTCCGTCGAATTTTCTGAGGCTCAACCACGAACTTTTGCCTTGGTGCCAAAGCGAAGAAATGAAAAAAAGTAAATAATAACTCACTTCCTCGGGTGGGAATCCAACCCACAACCATCGCGTTACATTCACACATTTGTACTCCTGCGCTACGACGACTTTATAGTTAAAATGAATATTTTATACCATAGTTAAATTAGTTTAGGTGCTTGTAATCAGCGTTTTTTAAAAGGCATTCTATCCTTAAAAGTATATTTTCGACGGTGGAAAATTTCATAAATATCTGCATTAGACTAATTAAAACTAAACTAAAACGAAGGGAAGGCGAAGTTGTTAAAAGCCTTTTTAATGAAAGACGTATATTTTTAATATTTTATGTTCTATTATTACGTAGGTTGAGATTTTGAAATGTGTGCCCTTTTTTTGGTAATATGAATGAAAAAATATTTACAATTGTCTTTGCATATAAATGAACAAAATTAAAATTAAGGCTCGTCGTAGCGCAGGGGGGCATACGCTTGCGACTGTAGACGCGTTTTGAGTTCGATTTTCACTCGAAGACATGAAATATTTAGTGGTTTAATATACCATATCCTCGAAATTTCCGTAACTAGCATTTTATTGCGCGTTGCGTCTAAAGTAGCAGAAGTCCAGTCGCCCAACTTTGCCTGGAGATCAGAGCGAAGATATAAAAATATTAATTTAAATAAATATTTAATTTCCTCGAGTGAAAATCGAACCCACACCAAGTTGCGTTTACAGTCACACATTCGTGCCCCTGCGCCACGACTGGATTTTTATATCTTTTCTTATAATTTCTAGATATACCTATAATTTACGCTTCGTTCGTAAGTATAGAGCTAACCTAGTATTGGATTATGTATTTGTCGATGTGGACGTGGGAGGCGTTTACGAACAGGTCTTAAATCAAATGAATAATGTACGATTTAGTATAATTAGAATTGATAACTGTTGTTAAGCTATATGATTTATTAGAAGAAAGGTATAGATATGTGAATGTAAATTGCATAGTACAATGTATATAAAATTTACAATAATAAAAAATCCATCCATTATCATTACCATTAAAAGGCAAAGAAAACAATGCATATGATTCTTGAATGATGAATGTCTTAACACTTAGGTTACTGTTATATGCGGGATACAGCGCGAAGCTCAAAAAAATCTTTTCATTTTAGAATAAAACGTCAAACCGCTTTAATATTACGTAACTAAATTACGTGAATAACTCATTATTAAGGGAAAGACTACTTTAACAGGTTTAGCTTGTTATATGGGTATTTTGTTGAAACCACTGCGTATTATATGGAATCTAGAATCCTGATTTTGGTTTAGACAGTATAACCGGTCTGTACACGAGTACGTATGTGCTGAACTACCTATGTATGTGCTATGTTTATTTATATTGAACGGGTTTAACTTATATCATAATATGTTTATAGTTAACGTATGGTTTGTGGAGTGGTATTATATATTATAATATGCGGAAAGTAAAGAAAGAGTGACTTATCACAAACTTGAACCAGTTTGTTCTATAAAAATTGAACCTTTTTTCTGTATAGAAGGATAGGAGGGCTAGTATCTAGACACTCTGTTCTCTGCTTTTTCGCCCGAATTCAAAACAGTGCGTAATGATTGTCTCACGACGAACATGTCGAGCGGAGCGAAAAATTAAAATAAGTAATACCTTTGAGTGGGCATCGATTTCACGTCCATCGCATTAATAGTCAATAAGTATACGCCATTTTTTATATTCTAAAACGAATGTTTTTTTTTAATAAAGTTACTAAAAATATCTTGAAATGTTAGGCTAATAGGAAATATTCCTTATGAGTTCTAACTGCTCAACATATTGCCTAAAAATATTATCAGAATATTGATTTCTAGCATCGTCTTAATTAAAACAATTTTTGAGAATGGCAAGTTCGTATTAAATAAAATAAATAAATCAGCTTCACGCTGTATTCCGCACACTGCAGTGTAGACAGAGGGAACCTAGTGTTAAGACACTCCGTTCTACACTTTCCGCCGAATTCGAGAGGCATCGCGTGTTAAGTGGCGGAACTCAACACTGCGCCTTGTTACCAAAGCGAAGAAATAAAAATATACAAAACTATACTATTATTTTTAATTTCCCTGAGCGAAAATCGAACCCACAACTGTCATATTTACAGTCAGTCACACGCTCGTGGCCTTGCGCCACGACTGCCTCGTGTCGCTCGCGTATCACAAAACATATTTCCAAATAACTTGTTTATTTATCAGAGATCATATTAAATTGAATACTTCGTTAGACATTTTGTAAATAATAACGCCGTCGCTATTTACCTTAGAACTTTATACCCACCCTTCATTTAAACGTCCTTTGATAAAAGCTCGATACTAATTGCTCTATAGATGTTCTCTCGAAGAATTATTTGCCTTCGTTACTTGTGTGAATAGAATGTAAAACAAGTTCAGTGGCAATTGGCTTGAAAAAGATATGGAGTCGATTTTGAATATTATTATTTGGTAATTACATTTTTTTTGTGTCATACTGTATCCCGCTCACAGCAGGCAGAAGGAACCTAGTGATAAGATACTCCCTTCTCTATGGTCTACCGAATTCTGGATCTGATTAAGTTGATTATAGTTTACAGACAGTATAGTAAAAAATATATATATTCTATTACCTATATCGCGTCTTTTATCAGTGTCTTAAATAAAAAAAAAATATTCAGCTTCACGCTGTATCCCGCACACAGCAGGGAACCTAGTGTTAAGACACTCCGTTCCCCACTTTCTGCCGAATTCTGGAGACATTACGTGTTTAAGTAGACTTCTAAACTCAATTATACAACAAAAATTTTGTATTTAACTTAGAAAATGTAACAGAAATATTGAAAAAGGCTTCAAATCTACAGCTTTTAAAAATCTTGTCCCCAACAGTCCATCGAAGAGTTTGTGAATGCGCAGCAATTTTTGTGCGGATATTTTCGAGAGAAGCATTTTCGTAAATATAGAAGATGAGTTTACATTTCACTAGGTGATACCAGTTCTATTTGAGCTTAGCTCTTGAATAATAAATGTATCGCCAGTAAGGCGACACTCGTGGGTGGCGGCCCACACAGCAGGGGCCTGTATTTAGTTTATCTTTCGTATATAAAGTGATCTTTTCATTTGCCACTTCTGTTTTTTAATCTGTATTTGTGTTTAAATATTTTTTTTCTTAGTTTTTAGTTTATTCTTTGTTTAGGAATAGTTAAAATAAATTTATGAACATATGGAGAATATGTACTTTTGAGGATATCGTGGCGCAGTGTGTGACTGTAAAGGCGACGGTTGTGGGTTAGATTCCCACTCTATCTATCTATTCTACTAACTATTTATTAATATTTTCATTTCTTCGTTCTGGAACCACGGCTATGAGCGGCGTTGAGTTCCGCCACTCAACAGACAATGCTTCCCAAATGCACAATTGACGAAAAGTGAGCAACAAAGTCTCTTATTCCTAGGTTTCTCTGCCTATCCTGATAAATGCGGGATACAGCGTGAAGCTGACAGAAAAGTATTCTTCATTTTGAGACAAAGTGCAGCGATCAGTCCCTCTTCTAACGCATTTCCTCGATTTTAGCAAAGGGCAAAAAATCAAGGATTTTCTGTATGTTAAAAAAATGAAGCATTTTTTATATATTTACAACAAAGAAGAAATTAAATAATAACACCAATTTCTTTTTACATTAATCCGAAACAGTTTCGTATTCATTACTTTTAAAGATTACTGAAAATAAGGTTATATTTTCAGTAATCTTTGAGAAATTTGTCTCCTAGTGAAGTCAGATCTAGTTTTTATAATATTGTTTGTTTCTTGGATTTTTTACCATTGTAACTGAAATGCCAATGGTTGACAAACCCATCGACAATATGGTGTAAGTTTATATAAGTCTTTCTTAATTAGTTTCAGGTAAAAATAGTTGAGCTTTTTGAAAACTAATAGTAACTGACTATAAAAGACAATATTTAGTAGATTTATATTTAAATAATTTTATATATTACCTATAAAAGAGCCCTTATTTATTTCCTTATAAAAATATACGTACCCTAAAAATACTACGAGAACACCCTAAGCAAAACGAGTGATGAAAATTTAAAGTTAGTCAGCTGAACAGTCTTACCTTGACACTGCGTGTCTTTTGTTATAAAGAGCAGAAAAGCAGCGACTGTAGCAAATCTCCAACGACGCCGCCCCATTTTGTCCCGCTTCATTCACCTTACCATTGATAATTTTCTAGTTAGATTTATTATTCATAAGAATATTCAAATGACTATAGTCCACAGATTTTTCTTATATTTCATTTTTTGGCACAATTTTTAATTTATATTATGGCGTCGGCTTTACATCTGAAACAATGGAAAATTAAAAATTAACGTTTGTTATATAGTATTGAGGTCAGTGGTGGTGCTGGGGCACAAATTTTGTAGGTTCCCACTCTAGGAAAATTAAAATTTTGCAATTTCATTTTCACGCTCTGGTAGAGGTAAGGCGCAGCGTAGAGTTCCGCTACGCAATGCCTCCCCAATAAGGCGGAAAGTGGCGAACGAAAGTGTTTTAATGGGCAAGGAATGTTTTACTACTAGGTTCCCAGGTTCCCTCCGAATATTCTGCCATGAGCGGAATACAACATGAAGCTAAAAATATATATATTATGAAGGCTGCTATAAAGAATAAAAAGAACTGGTTTCGGTATCTTAATATATTATTATGCTAAAACAATATAACAAAAAATCTTAGATAGTTTATTCTCAAGTCCCACGATAACTTCGTGTTTTTGCCAGTCTTTATCGATTTATAGAGGTCGTTGAATCATAAAAAAAGATAAACCCTATAGAAGAGGGAATACGGAGGTCGTTGTGGCGTAAGAGCAAGAGTGTGACTGTAACGTGATGGTTGTGGGGTCGATCCCCACGCGGAAGAATGAACTATCAAAATATTTATTGCTTATCAAAATTTTTATTTCTTCGCTTTGGCATCTAGGCAAAATCTCCGCGTTGAGTTCCGCCACTTAACATGCAATGTCTCGAAAAATTCGGCGAAAAGTGGTGAACGGAGTGTCTTAACACTAAGTTCCCTCTGCCTCACTACTGCGAGCGGGATAAAAAACACTATAGAAAAGGAAATAAGGCCACTATATTTTCACGAAAACCACCAAAATTAAACGTGTTACGTAAAGGAAGGCAATTATCGAGTTTTTATTTTGTTCAAGTTAAGTCGCTAAATGCGATGCGATCTCGATGTCATCTGTTTTTTTTCGTATCACGCTAATTAAGAACTCGAGGGATGAATGGAAGTGCTTTGACGAGATTTTTTTTCTATCTGAAAGGAAAAGTAGCAAATAGAGGCAACGAGAAACGATCCCAGAAAAGCTGTTGATATTTTAAATGAAACTATTTTAACCGGATTAATCGCGTATTGTAACTGATATCCCAAACTCCTTTGAAAATATTATTTAATAAATAATGCC
>DWAP01003132.1:0-12412 GCA_018230625.1 Heliconius eleuchia
TAAGTAAATATTAAGAATCGAGTTATGGAATTACGGTTAATGCATTATATTAGGTTTGTTGAGTCAATCTATAAAAAAAATTAAATAAATATTGGTCTCAGGTACATATGTATGAATGTAAAAGTGTGATATAAGTTCGAAAACGACAATTTTGTAAACCATAACTTTGGACATAGTAAGTTATACATGATTAATGATTGCTCTTCATCACCAAATACGAAATATTATAGATATTCATAACGAATATTGAGGCTAGTCGTGGCACAGTGCTTTGTGGGTTCGATCCCCATTTTGGTGTAGAGGTAAAGCATAGCGTTCAGTTTCGGCCCTAAACATGCAATGCCTGGAGGCATTGCATGTTGCAAATTCAGTGGAAAATCCGCAATGGAGCGGCATGGAGTGTTTTAACATTAGGTTCTGGGATCCCTCTGCTTATCGTGCTATGTGCAGGATACACATAAAAAATTACTTTGAAAAGCCTTCATTACTTTCCATATAAAAAGATCATATATTTATAAGATTCATTACATAATCAAGAACTTTTCAGCTACATGCACATCATTATGTTGCAATTTCTAAGGAGACACGTCTTATTCATCACTTCAAAACGGAAATTGGAGAATAGAATGAGTTATGATAAATTCTTGTTAACTTTCTGACAGAATATGAGATAGATAGTGAGATAGATTTTTAACTAAGTTTGCATCAAGGGGCCGTCGCAGCGCAGTGGCACAAGCGTCAGATCGTAAACGCTATGACAGTGGGTTTGATTCCCATTCGGGGGAATGAATTATTTGTTCTTAATATTTTTATTTTTTCGCTTTGGTGACTAAACGAGGTTGATTTCCGCCAGTTAACACGTAATGTCTCGAAAATTAGGCGGAGATGGGAAAAAAGATTGTCTTAACACTAGATTCGCTTTGCGTACCCTGCTATATGCAGAATATAGCGTAAAACTGAAATACAAAGAAGTTTATATTGAAAACACGTTTTACCATGTTACACATAAACAAAAATTATTACTTAAATTTTAGCAAAAATAAAAAAAAATGGTCTACCCAAAAGCAACACGAAAGCCCAAAACTTTCCCAACACATCACAATTTAATCCACGCATTATCATTACCGGGAGCGACAAATTTATTGAAGTGGCAACATCCATATTCATACGACAGGCTGTAACGGCGAAAAACGCTATTTGCTCTGTCCGGTGCTATGCCATTAACTTGCCTGGCCATTTTTCAATTATGATATATGTATAGGGCGTTGGTATTGGCGTCTGTGTAATATATTTATATGTGTATTGTATAAAAAACGCTTAAATATAACAAGAAATAATGTTTTAACTTTAAAGTATAACAAATAATATATTTTGTTCATATAAAGTAGATAGAAAGTGATTAATAATAACTTTATCCGAATCTTTTTGTCCATTTCCTAAACATTTCATCTACCACAGTCTAAATAAACGATGCTAGAGCTTTTATTAACCAGATCTAAAACATCAAAATAAACAAAAGCACTTTCTCTAAGAAATCGAATTCCCAACCATCACAACTCAGATCGTTGTCAACTGCACCACATCAACATAGCCAGCCATTAACCTTCCCGGCCATTTTTCAATTATGCCAAATGTATACAGCGTATATAAATCATGCCCGGGCAGTACAGGCACATATGTACTGTACGTACCTACTCGTACTCTACAGTACCTGCGGGGAGGATGGGCGATAGCGGGGTGTGTTTAATTTGTAAACGGAATGGATCGAAACATTACGATAGCTTATCCGATATCAGTCTGGACTGGGGTGCATCGAGTGATGTGGATGTGGAGGTTTTTTAAATTGTGTCATATTTTTTTTTTCATATTATTTTTTAAATTTTGTATATAGGTAGAGAGTATGGTGATGAGACCGTGACGTACGGTGATGAGTATGTGATGCTCTGACTGAGTTCTTCAATTTTTTTATGATAGTGGAATCTGAATATGGCGTATTACATGCTAAATATAGTTTTGCGCTAGAAAAAGGTGCAATAAAATGTAATACGTTTATATATTAAATTATAGATTTCTAAAGTTTTTGGAATCATATTGCCTTCCAACGTTAAGCTGATACTTTTCAAACTGGGTTTAATTAATGCTGTTGATTGTTTAGTTAGAACTGTGAATGAAAACAATAAAAACAGCTCCACAACCTAGAATATAAATAAAATTCCAATTACATCCGGCATAGATAGATAATAAGTAAACACAAGGTGTACACAAAAAGCTTTTCCATCAAAGTTCAATTTAAAAGTTGAAAGAAAAAAAGATGAGAAACCATTCGAAATTCAGATCGTCTAGGTGGCCAGTGGCACGTTAATTCCATCGATCATTACTCCCTGCAATCCGCCAATCGAAAAATAAAAACACTGGCAACCCCACCTGCATCCCCCGTTAGGGAGATATGATTTTTTCGAGCGTCAACCCCCCTGTCCGTACCTATTATTATAATGATACTCATATGTAGTCGCTTCCTGTTAATTTCTGTATAGCGTTATATGAAAACGTATTGTATGTTAACGTCATGATTGGACGTTGTTTTAATTTGATTATATATAAAACGATTTCTTTTTTTATACCTTTAATATATTTAACAGTAAAGTTTTTATTTAGCCATTTAAAATATATGTTAAATATATTATATATTAAGTAACACAGTGAACTAGTAGAGTAAACAAGCCAAAGTCGCCAAGTCAAGTACGTTACACTAATAAGTAAGGAACTGGGTAAACGAGTCGTGTAATGCGTGAGTGCTACGTCTGTAGCGTTGTTCTACAAACGTCTACGACTATAGAGCACAGCTCTTGCTTACGGTCTAGTGAATTTTATATGGAATTTAAGACACACACAATTTACGTTTCATTTCATTTCGTTTATTTCTTATAATTATCTTTTAATTTTAAATATATTATTATACTTTATTATATGTATTTTCTTCAAATTATATTATATAGAGTTAATATAAATCATATTGAGTAATGCAATCCACGTGGCATAAAAGCTTATCTAATTTAACGATACCCTAATTTGTTATATGTGTTACGTATAACTATATAGGCGAGCGTGTGTGGGTGCCTGCAGAGGCGAGCTCGGGCTGAGCCTCATCGCGTGCAAAACGCCATGCAAAAATGTGCATTATACATACCTACCACCTATCTGTGACCCCCTACCCCTCTCTCGCCGCCTCTACAAATACATCTTTTTGAGGAACTTTTGTTTTATGTACGGACCAGTTTATAGCGGTCAGGGCGAGGGAGCAACCCCTTTTATGTGTCATGTAGTTTTAAATTACGAATTATCTGCATGATTGTTTTGAATGCCATTGAGATTTTAAATGTGAATAATGCTCTTTTTGAGTTATGGCTACTACGGTCGATGTATCGTTTATTTTGAATGTATAATACGATTTTTAACTAGTTGTAATCCTCGAATTAACGTAAAATATACGTATGGTATGAGTAATTAGACATGGCTTTTAGTATAACACGAGTATAAGAAATAAAAATCTTAAATGACGATTACGTAGTTCCGTCAAAAGATATCAACGCTGGCTGACGTATAAAGGATTGTACCTGAGTAGAGGTCCATATAGGTTCACTTTTAAAAATTCTATTCAGTGGGTATTATACTATGTTCTGAAAGTCAATTAAGAAACGTATTTTTAAGCTCCGTTTTCAATTTTAAAACCGTCCTTTCAAAGCGCCTTTTACTTTACTCAGCAAAGTATAGAATTTAACGAAGCCGTAATTATAATGCTCAAAAGAAATTTTCTTTTTTACAGCAATTTAATGAATTGCCCGGTTTTTCTTAAGAATGAATGAGTGGATGTACACATTTACTCATAAATTTAGTAATTGACTATAAAAAAAAAGGTTTTAATTAAAACCCGTCAGTCCCATTGTCAGTTGTAAGATCTAAGTTGCGCGATTCCTCGAACGGCGGGAAAACTTCGGTACACACGGCTGAAAGATGGGAAAGCTTAAAAAAAGTAAAAAAGAGGCAACAGAAACTGTGTTATGAGGTAAGAAGGAGTGAGGCCACGGGCACGATCGCAATAAAACGATACTGCGTAAGGTCGGCGTCGGAGACTGGAACTTTTTATGTGCATTTTTTGTTCCTACGAGTAGTAGGTATATAATGTTGCTGGGAACGTGGAGAAGAAAATCTCCTTAAGTGCGGCCGGTGAAATGAACTTGCTTTAGATTTATCTTTTTGATGTGTTTGTTCTTTGAATGTTGATGTTGTTTTCTTTTTATTATAAGATTTTTTTCAATATTTATTTTAAGTATTTTTTTACTAACGTTCTTCATTCGTTCTTCACTCGTCTTAATAGACGATTATTTAATTTAATAATAATAATGATAATTGAATCATTATATTATAATGATTGATTGTCATTATTAATTTAAATACATATAATAACAGCATTAAAACACAAGACTTATATGACAGACACCTACGAACGATCTTATCCATAACCTACGACAATATGAAGTTATACAAGTTTTACTAGTTTTTAAAGACGCGACGCTAACTGATGAACTCGGAACCAGTTCAATTACTGACTCTACCCCACTTCGTGTTGAGTCCTTAATCTGATTGCATTGAAAAAGAAAGTGATATTTTGAAATGCATGTAGATGGATAAATAATAAGAATTTTATGTTTATGCTTATTATTTACAATAATGTTGTAATTTTTGTATTACTTTTTTAAAGTAATAAACACACTGTATATTAAAAATATAACAAATTATAAGTGGATTGTCTAAGCATATACCGTGTTTGCAGTTTCTTTTTGTAAATACATTTTAAATGAAAAAAAGCTATAATTACATTTTTTAAACACAAGAATAATATACCGTCAGATTTCCAGACTATAAAGTATATTTATTACTTGTTTTCTATTGGAATGATCTAGAAATAATTGAACTAACGCTATAATACTAAATTTGGATTACCAAAACTAGCCACCTGTTACTCTATGATTAACAGAGCGCTAATGTAGATGGTGAAAGGCGGAGAAAGGCGCATTTTGCCTTTTTTGCTTTGCAATATTATGTTATTTCACTGTCATTTAGTGCATTCTCTTTTTAAGTACAGTCTAGATGAAGCTGCCGGTAATTCCGTTTCTACTATTGTATAATATGTAAATGTTTATTTAATTGCTACAATATTGCGATTAGGCTACGATTGTAAATCTGACATAGTATTTTAGACACATTTATTCTAGACAGGTATGTTATTAAATAGGTATTCGGTAGACCAAATTATATATTAAATTAAATCAAAGTTATTAGGAAGTATTTCATTTCCTGCATAAAAAATAAATATCGTAGCAATTTTAATACCTATATTGACTTATGATCGGGCAACTCTAAAACAAGCATTACGACGCACACAACTGCAGCGGCGGGACCTCCCCCACCCTCCCCGAATCGGCGTTTTTATATTTTTGCACATTCAAAAAAAGCGAGGCAGACAAAGATGGACTGATGACGAGATCCCCGGCTCGTATACTGGTAACAATGGTGTGCAAGCGGGACGGAATCACTTCTGACACGGCCGACGCGAAATAAAAATGTGCAAAGCGTTTCTTTTTTAGATGTGATGCTTTTTTACGTTAGTCTGCGTTCGCAATTAGTGATGTGCGGTTGTCGCATTGAGCATTAGGAATATATGCAAATAGACCACTATAGAATTCGTTAGGGCTCAAAAGCTTTTGTACTGTTTGTACAGGACTTAGGTTTCCGGAAGCACGACCAAGGTCGACTCGAAAGTTTGGGTTCGGGTGGAGAGAATAGAGCCAATATTACTTATAGATAATGAATGATGTCTGCTTCGTTAACAACAATTTGTTCCTTCTCCACCGCAATCCTTTTAACGGAACGAGTAACGGCGATCTCTTGAAGCGAATTTACACAAAAGGCTCGCGATAAAATGTTTTAAATTGTTTCATTTTGTAAAATTGGAGTATAGTTATGCTTTAAACATAATGAGGGTATTGTTTCTTGCCCCGAGAGAAACTGAGAGTAAAAATAAAATTCAAACAGTTTCTTAGAATAACTATTTGCTTTATTTCATAATTATTATGAGAGCGCATTTCGTTGACGGCCACAAAAGATGAATGAATGGGTCCTTATTTGTATTCAAATTACATAGGACCGGCTACAAGTATCCTATACGTATTTAGCTCTATAATATAGAGTTAAGCCCGAACAGATATACAATAACAGAATGTGACGGACTTTATATCTATATAGAGTCTATACATATATAACGTCTGTCATATTCTGTAATTGTATATCTGTTCGAGTACATGCACAACGACCATTGACCACGAGTGCGTCAGCTTAATTGTTCCATTTGTAGTAACCCTAAAAGCCAGGCCGCATCCACTCGAGGCCCGGCCTGCGTGAACTCTCCAGGTGCATCCCGCATCCTAATCAAAGGCACGTAACGTCGGGTGGCACGGCTCTCTACAAAATTTAATGCTAAAAGAAAAAACACTGACAAGCCAATGCAACGCGGCCGTGTGTGCGTGGCTCACACACACATCGGCGGGCCGTGTCGGTGCATGCTTTACGCGCGGAAAAAAGTGCTGCGTTATTGATTTTTCTCTACAGCGTCGAGGGGGGTCGGGAGCTCGCCCGCGGCCTGAAAAAGTGTCTGCTGAAAAAACCCGAGACGAAAAAGCACCCCTCCCTTTTTAATTGGTAACGTAGTGTCAATAGGGCTAATCCTGGGGCCGTAATAGCCTGCTTTTGTCTTGCGAATGCATTTTTCAGTGTTGCCAGGCGACGGTTTTGAATCGCGGGTTAGCTCCTTTTGGGCTTTTTAATGAAGAGTCCCCAATTGTAATACTCGGCTGCTTTGTATTGTTGCGGGTAGTCTGCCGAGGAATAGTATTGGGACAGATGAGATGTGCGCACGCCGTTTACTGATAGTCTTTCTAAATACTAATTTAGTTTTAATATAATAATTAGCCTTATTTACAAAATATTACCAGATATGTCACGTTAGTACAGACATTTGATAAATAAATATGTTGAAATACTTTCACAGATTAAACAACACTTTGTATATATATAGAGAGATAGTGTTGGACGACCTCATTTTTAATACGTAATGCGATAACAATCTGCACCTGTACTGTTCTTGTGTTATTCGCCGCATTTATTTAAAAAGAAATATTATTTAGATTGATGAAGAAATAAAAATCATAGAGTGAGTCGCCAGTGGCACAAAGTGTGACTGTAAAACCGACTGGTTGTGGGTTCGATCCCTACTCGAGGAGATGAAATATTTACTGCTGTGTGCGGGATATAGCGTGAAGCTAATTTAATTTTAATTTTTTTATATATAATTTTAAGAGCTGAGTACAATATGTGTGTGTATATATATATATGGATATTCAGTATTCAGATTATTATTTAATTTTATTATGATATGTCAATATGCGATAATTATACTATTAATTTGCCATATTGGGTTGGAGCAGTGAAGGAGAGGGTTAGCATGCCATGAAGGTCCCTTCAGCCTACATCTGTAGTTTCAAGTCCCAGGCGCTGCGCCGAGCTCAGAGTATTAATATTTGTATTTAAATTTATAATTAAATGTATGCAATATCTAAAGCTGTAGTTTTCTTCAGATCATTTAAATATAGAAAGCAATTAACGTTTATTTTCAATTTACCGTTTTTTAACCTGTCAGAGCGGGGAAATGAAGATATGTCAAAGATATGATATCTTCTCGTTAGTTGGAATTGAACCTACAACTAAAAATATAATTTATATTATATTTATAACATTCATTGTTTTAGAAAATTCATGTAATTTTTCCTGTTATATTTTTCCAATTAGAATTAAAAGTGAAACGGTGACAATTCGTATACATTCTTATTGGATTTATCGAAGGAATGAGTGGCCAATTTGGTGTAGTAGTCGCCGTAAGACAGCGTGTTAACGGTAAGGGTGATATTTGTAGTACTGTTGTACTCTAGAGTGGAGGGAATTAATAGCGAACCAGACAATAAGCGGCGTTAAGTTCTGCTACTCAACACGCAATGTGTTGTTTACCGGCGGAAAGTGGTGAATATGAAGCTGAAATAAATATTTCATTTATTAACTTAAACATGTTATTAACAAAGTACAATATGCACAATTATTTTTTATATCAATAAAGCTTTTGTGTACAATAAAATTTGCAATTTCCAAGTTGTGCGTAATTGCAATCGGAAGTGCGTGACGTCACGTCCGTCAATTGAGCCACTTGTAACCATTAGCGAGGTCAGGGTTTGCCAGTTTGATTACTGTGTATTGAAATGTTTGCTTGTATTCCTTTTAGTTAGCAACGAAAGTTCAAAGAACTTAATTAGTAATATTTTAATTTTAAAGTAGTTTTTTTCTCTAATTAAAATAGTTGTAAATATATGTAGTATGTATTGAGAATATCTAACCACTAAGTCCTCTCCGCTTTTTCTGCTATATCCAAAAAATATGATAAGTTAAAAAAATTATAATAATAAGATTAAGTGCGACCATTTTTGTTATTACTTTGGTACAAAAGGTTTATTGTTAAAATATTTATTGTTCAATGAAAAATAGTCACTTCTCTCTTTGTCTGATTATATTTATTTATGTTAATGAATTCCAAGTAATAACACCCACACTTACTTCTCAAATATGTGGAACTCAATCAAACTACACCAATCTACAGTCGTTGCAAAAGCTTTCAATTATTTATTAAACAATATAAAAATTATAATTATAGCTTCACGCTGTATTTTGCGTGTTGTAGGGAACGCAGAGGGAACCTAGTTTCAAGAAACTTCGTTGTTCATTTTCCACCCTCAACTTTCGATGTATTGTGTGTTGAGTGGCGGAACTCAACGTTGCGTTTTGTTAGAGCGAAGTAAGGTAAATTATTCGAACTCACAACTATCGCTTCTAAATCGCAGTGTTACCTTGTGTTGTTACCACAGTCGAAAAAAATTAAATATTTCATTTCCCTGAGTGGAAATAGAACCAACAACCAAAGCGCTTAGAATTGAACGTTGTACCGCTGCGCCACGACGAATACGAAAATTAAAAACCTCTTAAAAGCACAAGAAGTACGATTTACATAGTTATATAATAATAAATGTATATATCTAAATGCACAAAACTTTTACAGTAGTTCTAAAACACGCACCGGCGGCATTGACCGCCCATTACGCAACTACTTGACATCAATAAAGCGCAGACAGACGGACAGACGGCGACCAAGTTCATGTTGTGCCATACTCGGACATTGTTACTGTAAATATATTTATTATATTTAGTGCATTTATTATATTTAGTATATTTATTTCATAAGATATTGAACTATCTTGTGTAGTGGTTATACTAATGTAGTAGCTAGTAACGACTTATATGTATGTCTAATATATAGCAGGGTAGGCTGAGAAAACAGACAACAGTTTTAAGGCTCTGAAATAACTACTAATTACTAACTAATACGCCTCATCTAGTTCTCGATAATGTGGGAGTGCTTGTTGAGTTGTGGAACTTAACACTGGACTTTGTCCTGTTACTAGAGCGAGTAACAGACAATAATTTATAATTCGGGAACGGCGACTAGTGGGAATCGAACCCACAAGTCACCACAATGACGGTCTATGAGTGTCTGATTGATGTTAGTAAAGTCGCTTGGGTGATTTGGTAAAGATAACAAGTTCAAGTACTACTTTTAACAAGTGGGTGTGTACATATATAGGTATATTGATATATAGGCAATTTGCTAGCATGCCTAGACAAAATAGGTACTGAATACCAAAAAACGCTAACGGTAACAAAATAAAGAAATAACGAGATTTTACATTCTACTGCTTGCTTATATGTCTACAGTTTTTACAAAAATATTAATGATAAAAAAAATATAGAAGAAGACAAATGAAAGAATTCGGTTACAGCGGTTGATGTAAACAAAAGTTTGTTTAGTTTCTTTATTGCTTTGGTAATATAGTTATTAGTTATTACTCTGTTTTTACCAAGTTTTTTTTTCTGTACTATGTAGATTAATTTAATGCCAGTCTTTCTTGTTATCTGGAGTTATTTCGGCTGTGGTAAAAAGAAAGTAAGATCTTTTACCTAAATATATTCTTAGATAAAACAAGGTTTTTAATCACATGTTTAGTTAAGCAAGTTCAGTAATTTTTGCGTGTAAGTGGAACAAACATACAACCATCCATCTCGCAAGCTTTCATATTTATAATATTAGTAGGATAGGATATATATGTATACATCGATATTCTATAAATGTATACACACGCGTATGTACACGCTGAAATTTACCTGACTTTACTGTTAGGAGACTCCGTTCCCTACTTTCCGCCGAATTAGGAACCATTGCGTATTGGGTGGCGAATCTCAACGCCGCTTTGCCTCAACACTGGAGCGAAGAAATCACATTATAATATTTTATTTTCTCAAAATGGACCACGACGTGACTGGCCTTTTGGCCTCAAGAAAACTATTGATTTTACATCTTACAGTCCACACAAACAAAACCGCATTCGACCGCTAGTCACACACAACAACACAAAATTGAAGCAGTAATTCCATAACAAGTGCAAAACGAGTGCAACATCAATCATCAATAAAGCGCAGACAAGGCTCAGACGGCGCGCGGCGGTGAGCAACTCGCGTTATCCGATACCGTGGTATTGTTGTCGTCTTTGCGATCTTTTGTCTTTTTTTGTGGTTTTGTTTTTCGTTTTTAATTTTAATAATTTGTGTGTGAGGTTTGTGTATGTGATTACGAGTATGTGTTTGATTGCATGATGGTTGTGGGTTCGATTTTGTTCGGGGAAGTGATTGTATTTAAATTTTTTTTTAGGAAACTAAGAAAATGTGCGGTGTTAGATTTGCCATTCATCACGCAGCATCAAGAAATAGAGCAAAAAAGCCCTTTCTTGAGTGTCCTGATATATTTTTTACGTCCTTACTGTACAAAACCGCAGTCTTAACCGTGGTCGGAAAAACCGTGATATTACCCTGATAGAAAATAGTTTCAATAAAACTATTTTCTATTTCGCTAAAAATTAATTATCTCGGATGGTTTCACAATTTTTTTATCAATTTGTGAATATAAAGAAACAGTATTAAATAAATAATGGGTATTGATAGATGATTGTATATTATTTTTTATAGAATTAAATACATTTACAAGGATAAGCATAAAGCCAGTAAAGCAAGTATCTACTCCACCGCCATAAAACTGCCGATATAAAATCACGAAACTTTAAGCGCTATAACGCGTTATACTTCGCAGAAAGTTGAGTGGCGCAAGTGTAAGAGAGTTGCGGGTTGATTAAGAATGATGGTAATGAATACCAAGAGCCACTTTGTTTACTTACATGTAAAAACATGCATTTTTTTATTACTAAAAAACTATAAAAATATTGTTTTTTATATCTTTTTTATTTAAGATAAAAATGGTATAAAACATATCAAATATTTTATATCTGTTTAATCTTCTGTAATTTCTATTTACTTGACTTTGCAATCGATGATCATGATTAAGTATATTTTATAAGTACTATCCAATATCAATACCAATGCTATAAATTCCCAAACTTCAGAAGATAAGATATATTTTATGGCCTACGAAAAACTATATGAAAAGGAAGCGCAAACTTTTAGTCTATAAAAACGTAGGTGCTATATTCCTTCTACATAAAAGATAATATTTAAACGCCGTCACGTTTTACACCATACGTGGCGTGTTTCCGTGGCTTTCCGTGTTCACGCGACGGTATGCTCCATACAACCAAACTACCAAGTTCTCATTCAAAATTTATGAATCTTCTGAGTAGCGATTTAGTCAGGGTTCCTTACTGTCTTTTTTTTTAGCTTCTAGCTATATACCACATACTCGTATAATATGGTAGAGCAGTAAAAAAGTTATAATAAAACACTCCGTTGTACAATTTTCGAGACATTGCATGTTTAGTAGCGTTTTGTCTTGTTACCAGATCAAGAAAGTAAATAAATTTCATTCCCCCTAGTGAAAAACCGAACCCATAACCGTCACGTTCACAATCAGACGCAGTGCCGTTGTGCCGTGACGGTCTCTGACTACAAAGTTCTTAGCGATTTAGTTCGCGTTGCTTACTGTATATGAGGAGCAAAAATTGTAAACGCGGCTCGTTTATAACTTATTTATGCTGTTTTAGTACTTTATTTATGCCGATGTCTGATGCTACTTATTTCTGTATGTAGAATTAAAGTTAATGATGTCGTTAAAAGGTTAACGTTTTTGATGATCACGTAGTGACATGTCTTTTAAAGATATGGAGATTTTTATGTATTTTTTGTATTTTAGTAAGCA